>JACDJE010000315.1:453852-542766 GCA_016647715.1 Pavo muticus | reverse complement strand
GGCCATTCTGTGATTTAAATACATTCTAACTAATAAATACATCCTCACTGTTCTGTAACACCTGCCCATGCACAGAATGCCACTGGCAGCATGAAGCCAAACCCTATACTATACTGGCTGCTGTGCTTTCCCCTCTAGTTATGAATCCAGTCAGCCCCAATACCTACACAACATGCAACAACTCTCCATCACTAGCTAATGAAATTTAATATATCTCAGAAGTAAACATTCAGTGTATAGATAGCAGAGCAAAAAAAACACAAAACAGGACTGCCTTTAATTACACACACAGTATATCCTGTGAGGCTGAAGTACCTGAACAAACACTAAGAATTATTTTAATAGTCAAACTCTACATTAGAGCTGCCAGAGATTGAAGGATTTCACATTGTACTCAGAGCAGTGTTTTTAAAAACATGTTTTACTATAACAAAAGCAGAGCACTGTACCTCAGAAAGCCATGCATGGGTCTGTATTAGATGAGGTCCTGCCCCCAGGCAAAAGGCACTCCCCCCAAGCAAGGGCTTAGGGCTTTAACGTGAGGATTCTCCATTCTGGCACTTTCAAACGGAATGAAGTCTGCCCACGTATTTCAGGCAGACAGCACTAACTGCTTCCCAAGCTCCTGATGATTCTCCTGCTGATGTAGAGGAAAATACCTCGGGACTCACAGTGACAGGATCACTGCCTCCAGTGAATTAGGAGCAAGTCCTTAGTGCAAAAGTCATCTGTTTTGCAAGATATGACATCCTAGAAGGAATATAAAACCCCCATAGAAGTGAACTTCTACAGTCAGCCCTAGTCTGGTCAGTTACCACTGCTGGTATTACAAGTCACATTTTCAACCTGACAAAAAACTCCACAAAAACGGTTATGAATACAGCATGCTCTAATCACATACATGCACATTATCTTACAGCATACAATAACTAACTCTGATTTATAAGTCTGATGTGAAACCTACAGAATTCAACTGAAAGACTCCCATTGACACAAAAGATTCAGAACTCTACACTTGAAATAAACGCCCAAAATAAGTAGTAGATTAATTCACACTGACAGGCAAAAGAAAAATCCCACCAATCCTGTAGCCTTGGTTTACGTATCAGGTTGCTCTCAAGAGCAAGCAATGCTGTATCAGGCTTCATATGGCAGCTGTACCAGAGCGGGTGCCTTTGGGAAAGCTCAAGTCCCACGTGCAGGGCTGTACATGGACAGGCAAATCACTTCCATTTCAACTGCAAGGAAAGAACACGAGCAAACACTGCATCATTGCTCTGTTTGGCCAGCACGATGCGAGCTGTTTCCATGGAAAGGCTATCATTTGTTTCAGTAACGTTATTGCAAGGTTTCTCTCTCTGAAGAGACACTGTAATTTCCTCTTTTTACTTAGAGAAGCAAAATAAAGATGTTTTCTCACTGTGTTCCCCTCCTAAGAAGCACATTTACGGCAGGAATTGCTCAAGATTGAAGCTGAGCTTAACTTACAAATACTCTTGTTCAATTGAGGCGCTGCTGCATTTGCTCCGCAAGAGCCCTCGCACCTCCAGCAGTATGCAGTGTTAGTCAGCAGTTTTACTGCTCCTCTTTAATAACCTCAGCAGGAAGCAAAAAGCACACATGAAAGCCTTCTGATATTTTCTTTGCGCACAGAAGTCAAAGCCTGGGGTAAAACAAAGGAATTCTTAAAATAGAAAGTTGACAATAAATTGCTACAACACCACTTAGATTGCAAAAGCCAAAGTGACATTAATTCTCCTACAGAGGCATTTTCACCCCAGGTATTTGTGTCAGTTAAAGACTGTTACGTGCTATGCTACAGCATTGGCACAATCTAATTTCATGTATTTAATACCACTGGCATTTTCTCTTCTAAACTCAGTGCCTGTCCCAAATACCTCTGTGCTCATTAACCAGAGCATCTGAGAGTCACCACAGTTTTAGCATCACGTTCATTTGGTTGAAGCCTTGAAAGACAAAATACGTAAGTTTAGCTTGATGTTTGTTAATTGAAAACACAGCTGTCAGATCTCATCTCTTGTCACTGCAAGAAACGAGGATGCACATTTCACAAATACATGTAGAGAACGGAGTAAGTTATTTACATACATACACACATATATACACACACACACTCATATAAAGCTTCTCAGGTCTTTTCAGGTTCTGTTGATATGTCATACAAGAAAAAAAATGACAAGATCAAACTGTTGAGAATACAAAGTGAGAAGAATTATGGAAGTAAATATCACCTCATTCTCTGCTCCTTCAGCTGTTCCTAAGGACCAAAGATGTTCCTGACCTGCAGCAGCTTCCCGTGTGCCACGCAACAGCTTAAAACATGCATGAGGCCAAAATGGTTAAAGCATGTGCCACGTCCTGTAAAGCAGTGTGCAGTAACTAAAACTGATTGATAAGTCCGATACATACCATGTTTCTGATACCACTGTAATATTATACTGGAATTGATTTAACTGCAGCTTAAGAGTTTGATAAAACTAGCAAAGACCAACTCCATTCACCACGTGTTTATATACAGGGAAAGCTCTGGTTTAAATAACTCAGGTTTAAATAGTACCTGACTGAACACATTGCTTCCCTGTGGTCACCTAGGCACTAACAAGACCACAACTCAGGGTGAGCAGGAGCTGTCAGTGACGCATGGAAGCTCCTGATCCAGCAGAAATAGCCAGGCTGTTTGCATGCATGCTTTCCAGATAGAACAGCAATTTCAGGTAGACAGCACAGTACTTCGTAGAACAAGATCCAACATGCAGAGGAATACTTCCTCCTCTCAAACATGGTTTGGAGTTCAGACCAGAGTCAGGCCAGTCCTCTCCTGAGACTGCCAAATTCTGATTCCGTTATTGTATGTGTTTACCAGTAAGTCAGAAGATGTTAGCATTCATCATTTAGGATCACTAACACTCCATTCACTGTTGCTGCAACAAATACCTGTACGTGAGCACCACAGTGAGATCAGAAGTGACCTGCAAAATAATAGAACAGATGGGGCATCACAGCCCTCCTAGTTTTAATAAATATACTCCAAGTTTTAATAAATGAGGTTTAACCTAAGTGACATAGTATATATACTACATGATTTGGAGGTAAGAACCCAAAGCAGCATCCTTTCATACTGCTCATCAGAATGTCCAACCCATGTTTTCCACAATCTCGCCATTCCTTGCAGCAGATGCAAGATACAGGGATACACACAAAGTGTGCAAATTGTGATTTACTTTTTACTTGTGATTACTTTTGCAGTGACAACAAGCGATAACAGCCAGTGCTTTAACCACTTCCACACTGCTTGCCCTTACCCACGTTAACTGACAGCAGCTGACACAACCAAAACCCAGAGCTCCACAACTCAGCCCAGATGTGAAGACCAAGTACCTCCCCGAAGTTTAAGGCAAGTCCCTCAGAGCAAAGCTGTCACGCATAACCACTGTCTGAAGGCCAAACCAATGTCAGAAGTAAGCCTCCCAGCTAACATCCCCTCCATGCTTGCATCAAGTTACATAAATATGAAAGAGGAGACATTTGACAACTTACTGGTGTGCCAAGTCCTCTGCAAATCTGATTATATTAAGTGCAGGACAGACAAAGCTCTGATTAAAGTCAATAAACAGACTCCTGGATGGGCAGCTGCCATCTCCAGCTCCTCACGGCTCAAGGCCAAGCTACAGACCATGGCAATACACTACATAAAGGGCACCAGTCATCACAGGCTTAACACAGCCACCACTTTCCTATTAGTAATAATGCTGAGTCTTCAGCATGACCGCCTGGACAAAACAAATACCATCAGAAAGCCCACAATGCTGGGAGCAGAGAAGCCATCACATCATCTTTCTGCTTTACCAGTGACTAGACTGATGAACACCAGTAAGAAAAAGGCAGCTCTGGGGTTCCATAATTCACTCTACTTACAGCCAAGTCAATGCACTCATTTTAAACAGGAAGAAATGATGAAAGAAACACAGTATTTAAAAGGAAGTTTTATAAGATCAACTTTAACGTATGCACTACGCATCTTCACAAGGTCGTCAAGCATTCTTCTTGCTAATCACTCTAAAATGCTTAAAAAATTAATGAGAAGCCTCTCACACTTACCGCTCTGGGGTTTGTCAGCCCTGTCAAGCACATCCATCTCACTGTAAGTCATCCGGATTTGTCCCTACAGAGCAGGTTAACTTACAGAACGCCTTCAGTAAAGATAACCATCACAGATAAACGGACGGGTGTGAGAGAGAAACATGGTAAGTGATGAGGATAGCACCCAGCACAGAGCTCACTCCATCTCTCAAGCAGATCCAACAAGCGTTCACTGCCACCGCTGCCAACACAACTCCTCCCAGCTGCTTACAAGATGGAAACGTGTGAACTCCATCCAATTTATCAAGGCAAAATCCTCACTTCAGAACTTGACTTCAGATGTGTAAGGGTCTGAGAAATGGGTTTTCACGTATACAAGATGTTGATTTCCTTTATGAAAACATCTTGAAGCACAAAGAAAATAGAGCAGACTACAGAAATTCCACCAAGTCTATGAAAAGTTACTCCAGCAGCACAGTAGGATGTTTCAATTTTGTTTTAACCATTTCTTTTGCTCTATTTCATTCATTTTAACACCGTCATAACTGCTTGTCTTTCAAAACACTGACATTGTGCCTACCTTTAGTTAGCTGCAATCAGGGAGAACACACAGCTCTTAGAAGCTGTCCTGCTTGTTGGCTATCAAGTGCAGCAATAACAGCCACAAAAAAAACCCTGAGATCACCCTTAATTTTTTAACTTGTTACAATGAAACCCATGCAAAGTCAAGGCTTTGAAAAGTTTTAGAAGGCACTGATTCAATTATATTGAGCCTCACTCTTCATTTGGGGTCTTTTCTAAGCTCATAAAAAAAAAGATACAAGAAGCCTTCCATCAGTAAACATTAGACTTTATAATCCTTAAGGCTCCAGACAGGCTAGGTTAGGAAAGTGGAAGAGAAACTCCAGAATCACCTCCACTGCAATGACTCAAACATAGGCAGGACAAGAAACATACACAACTGCTCTCTAATGGATGTAAATAAATCTACCTAGGGACAGCCTCCTTCCACAGAGCAGGATTAAGAGCAAGAGCTATTTCTTTATACCCTATAGACAAGCACTCAAGATTCACTCCTCTGCTTTTTTAAACCACCCAACACCTACTGGACAGACAAAGAGGTATAACCCAATTAGTTTGCTTGCTACCGAATGATGCTGACACCAGACCTCCTGCCTTCCATTTCACATAAGAAAAATACTCCTTTTCCATAACCAGCCAAAAATAGATCAGAAACCACCTCAGTAATTTTCACAGCGAGTTGTCACTAAGTTCATTGACCCACCATTCATTCCATTGTATATACTTCTGTGGTGAGGGGACAGGTCATCTGTCACTTGTCTCCTGAGGGTACCTTCTCTGCTGCCTGCACTGAGATGCTTGAGATGCTCTGGGCTCCCTCCATAGTGTTTTTTGAGGTGCTCAGGGCTCGTGCCCCTCACTTTGTGGAGATGTTCTGTACTTCCACTCGGCGTGTGCTTTTGAAGATGATCTGGGCTGCCACTGCTGTGCTTTTGATGCTCAGGGCTACTGCCAGGCCTCTGTTTTTGAAAGTGTTCAGGGCTACTACTCAAAACGTGCTTTGGGAGAGTTTCTGGACTGCTGCTGCTGTGCTTTTGTTGTTCAGGTGCTTTGACAATGGTTTTCTGATGTTCCGGACTCAGTCCTTTCAGGTGATGATCAGGACTGCCCGAACTCCTGGGCTTCTGGAGATGCTCGGGGCTGATACTCCTGTGCTTCTGATGCTCAGGGCTCCCTTCATCCCGAGCTTTCTGAAGATGTTCTGGGCTCGTACTCGGATGATGTTTATGATGATCTGGACTGTCTGTGCTTCCCGTGCTTGAAGTACTGCTCCCATCACCGACATCTCTTATGTAAGTGCTGGTGGCAGTTAATTGGCACAGGCTGATTTGGCTGTCAATAGAGCTCCGGCTGCCTGCTCCACCACCCTTCTCCTCATCCAACAATACACACAGTTCCTTCAGCTCCAGGTTTTCCTTAACCACTTCTTCTTGTCTCACTTCCAACTCTTTCAGCTTCTGTAAGTACAAAGCAACCTCTTTGTGCATAACACTAGCGCTGTATCTGCCCAGTCTCTGCCACTCACGGGACACCCTCTTGCCTTTCTGCCTGTCATCATCCAGAAAGCAGCAGAGGTCTCTCAGTTCCTGGTTATCTTCTTGCAGCTTCTGATTGATATCCTTTAAAAGAAAGATAATCATGACTGAGAAGTGTCTAAAAGATTCAGCGTTACATCATCACCATGATACAAGCCAGCAAACAGGACTGCCATAAACCCATCATTTGAGCACTCAAGCAAGGCAGAAATAATTGCACGTGTGGATCTGCCATACAACAACAGCATCGTGCTCCGAACAAACTGAGCTGCTGCCCAGCAAGTAAGTGAATATAACCTTTCAAGGGTTCAAAAGCTCAATTCTGATGAGGCAAAAAATTTTCCAGTGTTTAATTTGTGTTCATCCTAAATACCAGAATAGCTTTGTTCCCAAACAGAGCAAAGACCATAAGCTCTCCCATGAGGATTTCACGCCCTTGGGAAATATTCACATGCAAGGTACTGCTGAATAAAACTAAAGTATATCAGAAACTGTAATCCCACTTAATTATTAACACTGATGCTCTCTATTCTTCAGAACATAATCACATATGAAAATGAGCATGTTAGAGATTTAAGATATTTGAGCTTTGATTTCATTCCAGATTTGCATAAGAGAACCTTATCAGTCATCAGCTTACCAGCACTACCTCAGCCACTCTGGAATGAACCCATGTTCCTTAACAGCTTTTTCATTCCAACCCAAGTATGTGACTCCACATCCTTCTTTAGGTGAGGAAGCACCTGAAGCAAATGCTCCCAAGCAGAAGTGTTCAAGCTATTACTAAAGCAGAATAACATGCCAAAGAAAATACTGTCACTATTTCACGTTCCTAGTGTTACTAAACTGGCTTGTGGCCATCTTTTACTCTCTCTCAACTCAATATTCATTCCTTCTTCCATGGGACATGAGAAGTGGAGATTAGTCACAACCATTAGAAGGCAGGCCTTACAGAAAGGCCATTTTAGCACAGTTTCTGAAGAGCATGAAGATTTTGCAGCCCCACTGGACTTGTGCATTTGTCTGATCTTCCTCTCAAAGAGTTCTAGGTAGCCTCAAAAAACCTGTGCTGGAGAGAAATACTTCAAGCAATCCCATGGCTCTGGAAGAAGCAGGCAGACCCACACACCAAGTGCAGCCATCACTGCTCCTCAGGGCCCTACTCTTCCACACAGACAGAGAGGCTCAGGCACCAAGATATGGTGTTAGACCTCGTTCTCCTAAATTCCCTGTGGAAATCCCAGCTAAGACATCTGAACAAATGGTGGAAGTCAGACGTCACTTAGGGAGTCAGGCACTGCAAGGGGAACTTGTCACTCCTTCCTGCACATCTTGGCCTGGCTTGCTCCTCATCCGGCAGATAATCCCACGTGATGGCACAACACCTCCACACCTAGCTAGGAGGAAGGCACCGTAAGTTAACCTGAATCACAAAGCACTGATGCACTGCCACTGAGAGGCCTCCTGCCCAGGACATCACATATCCTCAGAAGGCAGAAAGGACACACTTACACTCTGCAGAACAGGAAGGCGGAGGCGCAGCCTCCCCTTGCACACTGCTCAGCTGTGTCACACAACTACCAAAGATGCTTCTTCCATAATTCACTTGCCTAGAGCTATTCTGAAAATCACAAACCCTCTTCTCATGTTCTCTCGTGTAATAACACAAAACCCACACTGCACTTGGGTGTCTCCTTCCCTTTAACTTCAAAAGGAATTCCTTAGGACAGTTTCACTTCTCGAAGCAATAAGACAGAAGCTGCTTTTTAGCCGTCTCCACTTTAAGATTAACACCCCGGGTCTGTAACAGACCGTCGCATCGGGGCGATCACCTGTAAGCAACCGCACCGCCTTCCCAGCCCTCAGAAGCAGAGAAGGAAGCGCCGGGGTCTTACGGCTCTCACCCAGCTGAGAGTTAAACGAAGGAAGGACGCACCGCTGCGGCCCCGGGCGCAGCCGGCAGCGGCACAGCGCCGGGAGCGGCAGGAGCAGAGCCGCGATACGGCTGCGGGACGCTCCTGAGCATCCTACAGCCAAGCCCGCAGCCCGGGGACGAGCAGCTCGTATTAAGTCACCTTACACAGCGGCAGCGGACAGCAGGCACGGCCTCCTGCACGCCTATCGCCGTGCTCTCCCACACGCCCTCCCGATGGGGACGCGTCACTTCGCCCGGCGCAGCGCAGCCCGGCACGCAGGTGACGAAGCGGCGCTCCCCGGCCCGCGGGCGCTCCGCCCGCCCCGAGCGCTACCTTCAGGCCGCGGATCTCGCCGAGGTGCAGCTGGAGGCGGCGGTTCACCTCGCGGATCAGGTTGCTGTGGTCCAGCATCGCGCTCATCTTCTCGGCCTCGGCGCGGCGGAGGCTGCGGATCAGCTCCTCCTTGCTCCACTGGAGCAGCTCTTCGTCCGACACCTTGGACAAGTCCTCGGCCGGCGCCGTCCCGCAACTTTCCGCCGCCACTTTGGCCATGCTGCGGGCNTATGGCAGCTGTACCAGAGCGGGTGCCTTTGGGAAAGCTCAAGTCCCACGTGCAGGGCTGTACATGGACAGGCAAATCACTTCCATTTCAACTGCAAGGAAAGAACACGAGCAAACACTGCATCATTGCTCTGTTTGGCCAGCACGATGCGAGCTGTTTCCATGGAAAGGCTATCATTTGTTTCAGTAACGTTATTGCAAGGTTTCTCTCTCTGAAGAGACACTGTAATTTCCTCTTTTTACTTAGAGAAGCAAAATAAAGATGTTTTCTCACTGTGTTCCCCTCCTAAGAAGCACATTTACGGCAGGAATTGCTCAAGATTGAAGCTGAGCTTAACTTACAAATACTCTTGTTCAATTGAGGCGCTGCTGCATTTGCTCCGCAAGAGCCCTCGCACCTCCAGCAGTATGCAGTGTTAGTCAGCAGTTTTACTGCTCCTCTTTAATAACCTCAGCAGGAAGCAAAAAGCACACATGAAAGCCTTCTGATATTTTCTTTGCGCACAGAAGTCAAAGCCTGGGGTAAAACAAAGGAATTCTTAAAATAGAAAGTTGACAATAAATTGCTACAACACCACTTAGATTGCAAAAGCCAAAGTGACATTAATTCTCCTACAGAGGCATTTTCACCCCAGGTATTTGTGTCAGTTAAAGACTGTTACGTGCTATGCTACAGCATTGGCACAATCTAATTTCATGTATTTAATACCACTGGCATTTTCTCTTCTAAACTCAGTGCCTGTCCCAAATACCTCTGTGCTCATTAACCAGAGCATCTGAGAGTCACCACAGTTTTAGCATCACGTTCATTTGGTTGAAGCCTTGAAAGACAAAATACGTAAGTTTAGCTTGATGTTTGTTAATTGAAAACACAGCTGTCAGATCTCATCTCTTGTCACTGCAAGAAACGAGGATGCACATTTCACAAATACATGTAGAGAACGGAGTAAGTTATTTACATACATACACACATATATACACACACACACTCATATAAAGCTTCTCAGGTCTTTTCAGGTTCTGTTGATATGTCATACAAGAAAAAAAATGACAAGATCAAACTGTTGAGAATACAAAGTGAGAAGAATTATGGAAGTAAATATCACCTCATTCTCTGCTCCTTCAGCTGTTCCTAAGGACCAAAGATGTTCCTGACCTGCAGCAGCTTCCCGTGTGCCACGCAACAGCTTAAAACATGCATGAGGCCAAAATGGTTAAAGCATGTGCCACGTCCTGTAAAGCAGTGTGCATTAACTAAAACTGATTGATAAGTCCTATACATACCATGTTTCTGATACCACTGTAATATTATACTGGAATTGATTTAACTGCAGCTTAAGAGTTTGATAAAACTAGCAAAGACCAACTCCATTCACCACGTGTTTATATACAGGGAAAGCTCTGGTTTAAATAACTCAGGTTTAAATAGTACCTGACTGAACACATTGCTTCCCTGTGGTCACCTAGGCACTAACAAGACCACAACTCAGGGTGAGCAGGAGCTGTCAGTGACGCATGGAAGCTCCTGATCCAGCAGAAATAGCCAGGCTGTTTGCATGCATGCTTTCCAGATAGAACAGCTATTTCAGGTAGACAGCACAGTACTTCGTAGAACAAGATCCAACATGCAGAGGAATACTTCCTCCTCTCAAACATGGTTTGGAGTTCAGACCAGAGTCAGGCCAGTCCTCTCCTGAGACTGCCAAATTCTGATTCCGTTATTGTATGTGTTTACCAGTAAGTCAGAAGATGTTAGCATTCATCATTTAGGATCACTAACACTCCATTCACTGTTGCTGCAACAAATACCTGTACGTGAGCACCACAGTGAGATCAGAAGTGACCTGCAAAATAATAGAACAGATGGGGCATCACAGCCCTCCTAGTTTTAATAAATATACTCCAAGTTTTAATAAATGAGGTTTAACCTAAGTGACATAGTATATATACTACATGATTTGGAGGTAAGAACCCAAAGCAGCATCCTTTCATACTGCTCATCAGAATGTCCAACCCATGTTTTCCACAATCTTGCCATTCCTTGCAGCAGATGCAAGATACAGGGATACACACAAAGTGTGCAAATTGTGATTTACTTTTTACTTGTGATTACTTTTGCAGTGACAACAAGCGATAACAGCCAGTGCTTTAACCACTTCCACACTGCTTGCCCTTACCCACGTTAACTGACAGCAGCTGACACAACCAAAACCCAGAGCTCCACAACTCAGCCCAGATGTGAAGACCNCCGTCTGCTTAGAGATGCGCAGGCTCCGTGTGAAGCCGCCTCGCGGGTGCGTTGGGAACGACGCTCGACAATCCGTCCGCGCCGCTTACAGAGAAAGGTGACGTGATGCAGCTGAGCGGTGGATGAAACGCGACTACGCGGTGAGCTATTGGCTGACTACCACCTCCCATCTTGCCACACCTGCGCATCGAAGAGCTTCCTCCCGAGGGGAGACCCCGGGTCTGTCACTCAACAGGGCACGGAGCTTCGCCGTCACCGTATCCCACAGTGATCAGCGCTAAGCACGAATCTTGTATTTTCACACTCTCCTGCCACTCTCTGAAATCTTCAGAAAGGAGCAAAGCTTTAGATAAAAGCATTCACCAGCCACAGTGAAAGTACACCAAGAGGCTATGAAGAGGAGCTGTCATCTTTTATGCCCAAATACATTCAATTTTAATGTGACTAAATAAAAACAGCTTGGGGGGAAAGGCAGTGATAAATAAAGGCGTTTCTTACTCTTCTAATTCAGCAGGCTGTTAGCTGAAAGGCCCCGTGATGGTAGATTTCTCATACACAGGAATGAAGACTTTTAATCCAAAAGCAAAGACTCAGCTCCATGTTAACATAAGGTATGGCCACTGGAAGTAGTTCAGTACAGCCCAACTTCCACAGCTGGAGCAAGTGTAGTTCTGATGACAGATCTAAAGCACACGAAGTGAAACTCATCCAGAATGCTTCAGCGTGAGGAGGATCTCATTTCACACTCATGTTGCAGGCTGAAGATGAGAGTGGGAAGTGCCGTGTAATTATTTCCAGCTCCTGGCAGTTTCCAAACTGTATGTACAATAGCCCACCCGGGCTGGCACTGATCATCAGCAGCAGCGATGACCACAAGTGCCCTGAAACACACTTATTTTTCACATTAAAGCTGCTTTTTTGCAATATTGTCTCGTTCCCCTGAATCATTCTCACCCTCAGGCTGAAGCAGTTGGGCACATGGGCTGCAGTGCTGGGAGCACAGCTTCCCTTCCTTCTAGCTCTTTCCATGCGTTCCAAATGCAAGCAGCAAAGGGACTCACCTCCAGCCTCAATTCCATGGGTTGTCAGCCCGCTGACATTTCCTCTGCTTTGCCCTGCTCAGCCCTGGACACAGCTAGGAGTGCTGGCAAAATATAGCTGGCAGGTCCCTGAGGGCCAGCACTGTCCTTTCACTGCAGGTTATCCAGCACTTCAGGGCTCTGATTGCTCCAAACATTACTCCAACCACTGATAAATATATAGGGATTTTACCAACACTTCTGGCCATCTCCAGCGAGGCCCTAAAGGTGTTCAATAGCTGGCTGCCAAAAAATGTGTCACAGCAAACAAATACTTTGATGGCAGTCATTTTACACAAAGACGCTGAAATCGTTTTTGTTCAGACTTTCCAAAAATACTTTGGAGCAGAGGTCAGGATTGGACACTGTCATCTCCAGACTGGAAGGAAGTGGCAAGAGCTTTAAGAATGAAAAGTTCAAGGAATTTTAATTACAGTTGTTTCTAGACATTCTCCCTATCACCCGTGTGCCCGCAGCAGATACCCAGTGCAGCGTGGCCCACGTTGGCCTGCTCTGCTCCCAGCCATGAGCTCCAGGCTGGCTCACCACATCCCTCTGTGCTACCAGAGCCCCCTCCTGGCCTTCCCCTCCGCCTCCATCCACCCATGGAGCACCCAGTCCCGTGAGCCATCCAACCATGCTTCCATGACCCAGTAAGATTGCAGACATGCAAGTGCACCCTCACCCCTAATTCCTCCTGTTCATTCCCTGTTGGCAAAGATGCTCGATTTGGGCAGTGGGCCCCATTTCCTCCTAGCAGTCCTCAGCACTCGGAGAGGATCCCACAGTCAGAAAAGCCAAGTCCCTGTTGTCAACAGCAGCTCCACAAGCACTCAGTGGCCAGCAGCTCCATCCACTCCTCCTCCTTGGCAGGATGATCACTGGGGCCTTCATGTCCTATGAGCCACGTAGCTGCACTAAACATGCAGCTTTCTCATCCCTGGAGTATTTTTGAGAAAGATGAAGGTTCGCGGATTCACAACTAGGAAAATGTAAAAGAAATCCAGAAAAATAACATTTTCCAATTCACTGAGAGAGGGAAAAGAAAGTTTCAGCTTTAAATCCTCCAAATAGTTGTCTATCTGCATGGATCCGGCTCTCGCTGTTTGTTTTAACTGTACTTCTGATCATCATTAGGGCAACACCGGACTTAGTTTTGTGTTTGTATTTTATTGGTGAGTTAATCAGAGGCCAGATGCTTCTTTCTACTAATGCTGATGGAAGTAAGACAGGCGATGTGCTGGGAAGCAAGAAGGTGCGTGCCCTGCAGCATGACCCTTTGCTCTGCCAGCCCTGTGAAAGCAGCAAACACTGGCACAGTACCTAAAGGGATGAAGATGGATGTCTTCCACCCTCCTCCTGCAGGAGGCCAACAGATCTGTAGTTCTGCTTAAATCTAAGCAGTAATAACATACATTTTTTCTATCCTCTTTTAAATTAAAACAACAACAAAACCACCTTCAATGTTTGGGCTCCTATGAAGTGAGGCATTCAGAGCCTATCTAGCAGAGAGTATTAATTCCTAATCATAGAATCATAGAATGGCTTGGGTTGGAAGGGACCTCAGGAATCACCAAGCTCCAACTAATGAATATATTCTTTGTTGCTATGGCAGTTTAAAAAATTATAACTTCATTTTTCAAGTATATCTGACCCTGATCAAAGCCTCAGTCTCTGGCTCACTGGCAATTCCTTGCAGTGATCTGGTGCAATATGCTAATCATATAGATGGAGAAGCCAGCATGAAGAGTTCTCTGAGTGTATTCAACAAACAGACTGATCCTCATTTCGCCCAAATACTGCAAAGCTGACACCAAAGAACAAAAATCTTGGAGAAGAAAGAAGCTAATAATAGGTCTGTGAAGCCATCCCAGTGATCACAATGGCAGGTGGAGCTGCAAGCTGAAGCTGGAGCTAGATCTGCTAACTCTATCCTTTCTCCACCTTCTGTTCTGGTTCTGTAAATGTATCAAAGGATGTACCAACTTCCAACAGTGCTGTCATTTCAGCAAACAGCCATCAACTCTACATTTACCACCATGTCAAACAGTAAGACTGTGAAACTCTTTACTGGGGCTGCTGAAATGCACATGTATGTATCAGTGCATGCACTGCCACACATGGCAGGAAGTAACTGTTTGTGCCACTCACTAGGTCATTGAATGAATGGTGATCCCCACAGATCACCTTCCTCTGCAGCTTCCATCTCCACGCACAATCTAACCTACCCACAGCTATTATACAGTTGATTTCAGAGAGGCAGGATTTCCAGAAGCTGCTGTAGGCTAACTGGAGGGCACTGGGGTGATGTTGGCCGGTTGGTTGGTTGGTTGGTTTTTTGTTTTGCACGTAGCAGAGCAGAAATTCACTGGTAGAGACAATCACAGTGTATGGTTTGCACAGCCACAGACATGGCAGCCCAGGTAACAACTTTGAACAAAACAGAGGTAAGACAGAGAGGGGGACAATTTGGGAAAGATTCTGAGAAGGAAAAAAACAACATTTAGCTTAAGTATAGCACAAACCATCGCTTCACAACTGCCAGCAAAGTATTGCCAACCTCAGCCAATTGCCAGCAATTAGGGATGACATACACTGTGATATTTGGAATACAAAGGGAGCAGAAAGGAAAGAGAGACAAACTGCTGTACATTTTGTCACAGCTGACGTATGGCCATTGCCAAGGGCAAGGGCTTCAGAAGATAAACTGCCAGGCTGCAGGATAAACCATTGTTCCGACAAGGAAATATTAGAGGCCAAAGAAAAAACAGGTTCTTCAGGGGATGGGTATTTTCTGTCTGTAGCATTAAATAAATAATGCATACAAAGCAGGATGGCTGCATGGGGAATTCGTGCAAGTGCAGCACCGTGTGAAATAAAAAAGGATCTAATCCAGTGTCTTGGTTTCTTAGGCTGACATAACAAGCATTCATCCAGGGTTTAAACAAAGGATTTTAACCTTCTCATATCTGAAGATAGGGACAAATGGTTTCAATCCTATGAAGTTTAAAGAGGTGGGGATAAGATGCCACTGGTGTCCAGAACTGATCGTGGAAAGCTGTGACTTCCAATGGTTTCCATCATTGTCACCCTGCTCAAGTCCTTAGCTATCAGCTGATCTCTTACTAGGAGCAGGCTGCCACGTTGTCATGGTTTTATGATTTTTGGTTATCAGTATTCCACATCATAACATCATGTAGTGCACTGGGAGTTAAAGTGTTCTGGGTACCTGTCCCAGAAGAGAAGAAGAACTACGTTCCCCAGAAGCCTGTTCGCTGTGCTGTTACCATTCTGCTCAGGGTGAACAGATATAAGGCCTTGGTAGGTCATTTGACAGGCTTTTCTTCGTCAGGCTCTCTGCCTGCTGCTCAACCGGACTGCGCATCTCACCTCAGCGTTACGGTGAGGCCTACCCAGCTTTCAGACAATCTTTCTCTCTCATTATATTTGATTTATTAGCTTCAATTCTAGTTATATTGTATTATAGCATGTTATCTTGCATTCCGATACCATATTTAGTAAATTAGTTTGTTTCTCCTCAGATCGTGCCATTGTTTTTAATTATTTTGGGGTCTCCTGTTTCCCTTTTCCGGAGGCGCGGATTGTGCGAAACCCCTCCGCCCCGCCGGCCACGGAACCGGGCCGAACCAGGCCGTAAACCGTCGGCACACGTGCACAGAGAAACAAGCCGTAAACCAGCAGAAGAGGGAAATAGTTAATACAAAATAATTAAGAACAAAATAAATCACATAACCTACTTTCAAGTGGAATCCCCTTCCAGTTCCAGTAATACAAGCAGTAAGAGCTTCCTTCCGGTGCCAAAAATGCAATGATGTTAGAGAGTTTTGCAAGTTAGCTGTACATCAGAGTACCCCAGCTGATTTAACTCTGATAAAAGTGTTTTGTAATAAGAGCAAACTTCCTCCCTTTTTGAACTGCAATGCCTTTTTTTTTTTTTGGTGGGAGGTGTCTTTTAAGCACTAAAACCAAAACATTCTGAAAAAGGCAGGACAGAGAGGTTAGTTGCAAACAAGCAGGGGAAGGTTTGCCAGCTGCCCAATTGCTTTTGGAAGTAAAACAAATTCTAGAAGTAAACCATGTGCAAATTTACACAAACTGAGAAAGTCCCTGGTGTTGGTAGGGGAGCAGAGCAGTGGTTTGGACCAAACTGAAAGGAAGAACTCCCAGAGGCTTTCTCCCAACAGGATCTTGTTGTTTCCCTCCAAAGTAGCCACTTCTAACTAAATAAATATGGCCGAATAGAAAGTTATTTACTCTATAACTTTCTGAGCCACAGGCAAGAATGAAAGACAAGGTCGGCAGGTTTTGTCATTTCTGCACAGAAAGAAAAAAGAAAAACTGCCAAGCAGACACTGTCAAAGATAGCATTGGCTTAAAGCCAGCTCCTCTTCGTCAAAGGGTGACAGAAATGTGCTGACCCCACAAGGAAATTGAGACTCTGCTCATCTCTGTGCTATAACCTCCTTGTTTCTAGTTCTCCAAGGCCATAAATCACTCCTTAGCACTGTAACACAGCCTTCAGTACAAATGCCATGGCCAGACCAGGCTGAACATGGCCTGTCTTGGTCTTAGATGAGGACACAATGAAGGCAGAGGGAAGTCATCCGATGCTCTCCCTCATGCAAGACTGATATGAAGATTTAGCAGCCCGTTGAGGTAAACAAGTGCATCTTCTTACCTGTGCATATGGGCATTGCAGCTGTTCATTTCACCAGGACTCTGAGGATAGCATTTCGGCCCAAACCATATTCTCTAGTTTACATCTCAGGAACCCAATTAAAACGTACACAAACTAATTAAACCTAGTAGATAACGATAGTAACAACAGCACGTAGCATTTAAAGCATTTTCTACCTTCAACACACTTTATAGGCATTAGCTAATAACATGGATTTAAAGCATATGTTGAGAATTAACATTTCAATTGCCCTCCTCTGACCGCTACATTTACAAAACACTTCTTTATTGGTACTGATGTGTAACAAAGCATCCCATACAACTCACTGCAAAGTAGGAACAGAGTTAACCTACCCCATGCACTTGGTGACATCTGAAATGACATCTGCACATGGGCCAAACACAGCAGCCTTCCATTAGCAGGAACTGAGGCTTCCAGAAGCAGCAAAACAAAGACGCATTTTGGCAACTCCTTCTCCTCGGCTGCCAACCTCAATCTTGCAGTTCCAATTACTTCCTTTCAACATCTGTTGTTTTTGTGGCTAATGGGTTGGTCTTTTTGAGAAGGGAAACGTTCGTTCTGGTTTTCTGGTTTGGTTTGGTTGGTTTCTTTTTCTTGTTGGATTTTCCAGGAGTTACTGAAGGTGTTCAGAAAGGAAAACCAAAACAAAGTGACTCCAATGCTATGAGCACTCCTGTACACTAGCTGCCATACACAGCCTACAACAAGGCCAAACCTCCCCCAGCTGACCGCTGAGTTTTCTTCACAAAGAGTATTTGCAGCACAGGTAACTGTCAGGAATTGCACTTGAGCAATTCTAAGTGCAGAGGGACAAAAGCATTTACCCAGCCTGATGCAGTGACTTCTCATCTCTTAACTCTTTATCTCTTCAGCTGTAAAAGCTTCAGAGCAACTGATATCCACTCTAACTTGTCTTTCCTTTTGTGCCAGTTACACGTTTCCAATCAATGAAATCAATAGCACGCTCCTGGTGCTTTCCTTTTTACATAGATAAATAGAGATCCAACCCCTCCAGCACACAGGTGGTGACGAGGACAGGGGGCCCACTTGCAAAAACCAACAGAGCTCACCCAAGCCCTGCTGAACAAAGCTCTCACTTACAATTCAATTAGCAGCTTTTTCTCCCCACTTAAGTTACTCACATGCTCCCAAGTTTCTAACTGGAAAGGCCACTATGGATTTTAATCTTGCTTATTATACCATTTGCTTCTGACTAATAGGGCTGAAAATATTCCTTCCTTTCCTAATTATTCTTCTTATCATTATTCTTCAAAATGACCTATTTCTTTAGTTTTGCTTGTGAGACCCACATAGCAAAGTTTCAAGCTCATTACGTCTTACTTTCAGACATAAATTAAATCTGCGTGATGTTGAATACAAGATTCAATCAAAAAGCATTTCTGTGCACACTATGGAAAGAAGAACTGTGTTTATTCAGTGTTAATAAAGCCTTCTGGGCCCTGACCAGAAGCTCTCATTGGTAAGGACAGCTTTAAATCCTTACCAGGGCCCATAAGAAAGAGCTTACAACAGCAGCAGCGAGGCAAATAAGTTGAAATAAAAAATAAAGACATCAATTAAGATTCACAGTGGAAGGACTAACAGTACTTTCTTTAAAGAAATTACTGAGAAGTGTTAAACACTGAGAAAGAACACTGAGAGTTGAAGTGTTTGGTTCCTCCAATGAGATTTAATGGCAGAATTTGCCAGGCAATCACAGGATGGAAGGATTGCTCTGATGTGGAGCCCACCCAGGAGCTCACCTGGACCCACTCACGCACGCACGCACTGCTGCTACTCTGCTCTGTGACCTGTGAGGAAGGTAATGACAGAAAGCCACCCAGTTTCCAAAGTACAGGAAAATACACCTAAAGAGCACAGAAATTTGTCCGATCTCATTAAGCCTGGGAGAGATGCTGGAGAATAAATGAGCACTGGAGAGGAACAGCGTTCTCAGCCCACAAGATAATTTTTAGACTAAATTCAAGCACTGGCCCATAGCACGAGGAAATTGCCATTGCTGTTCATACTGTCCATCATCTGGACAAATAAAGGCTCCCATAAGTTGTCATCTTCTCATTGCCTTTCAGTAGTGCTACTCTTAAACAGCAGTAAAAACCTGAGGGCTGCAGGAAATGTAAAGCATTTCTCTTTGTTGAACATTTCTAAAGGAAAGTGGTATCATACAGAGAAATATTTCATATGAAATTACAGCTTCATTCCTCTCCCATTTCACTTTTCCATTTATCAGTTCTATCCTCCTGCTCTCCCACCCACATACCCCTGGAATTATTAACGCTTATGAAAGAGCATAAAGTTTTCATAATAAAGAACATTTTTGTCCATTATCAGGAGAATAATATGGTTCATTCAATACATTCCCGTGGAGAAAAAAAAGAAACCCCAAACATTTAGGTCTGCTGTAAATAGATGCTCTTTCCCAGGACAATACATTGCACTGAACAGTTTTCTTTGGATTTATAAAGGTACAGAACAGTTCTGTCTGGAGATCACAGAATCACAGAATGGCCCGGGTTGGAAGGGACCTCGAGGATCATGAAGCTCCAACCCCTCTGCCAGGCAGGGCCACCAACCTCCACATTTAATTCTAGACCAGGCTGCCCAGGGCCCCATCCAACCTGGCCCTGAACACCTCCAGGGATGGACGGGGCATCCACAGCCTCCCTGGGCAGCTGTTCCATCACCTCACTACTCTCTGAGTAAAGAACTTCCCCCTGACATCCAACCTAAATCTTCCCTCCCTCAACTTCAAACCATTTCCCCTTGTCCTGCTGTTATCTACCCTTTCAAAGAGTTGACTCCCCTCCTGCTTATAGGCTCCCTTTAGGTACTGGAAGGCTGCTCACCAACAGGTGGTGCCTGGTGTGCCACTTAACGGGAGCAGAAACGATTCACCCTTCCCTAGCAATGCCCTCTCTCAGCTTCCTCTACAAGCAGAGGGAATTGAGGGAGCTTCAGTTTGCACGCTGCAAAGATATGGAGCTGTTCTGCCCCAAGCCCCGCTGAAGAGGAAGGCAGCATTTCCATGCGTTGGGACAGCAGGGTGGGAGGCCATAATAGGTCCTTAGCAATGACGACACAGTCCCCTTCTTATCACTGCTCAGAAATGAGAGAAGCGATTGCACAGCAGCCTCGCCTGTCCGTGAGAGGTACTGCATGAGAAGCACGGAAGAGTGGAGTGAGCCAGCTCGGTGAGTTTTGAGGTGCACTTTCTTAGTGAACCTGTGTTAAAAAACAAACAAACAAACAAACCTCAGTCATTCCTTGGCGCTGTTAGAACGTAACTCCAAGTAACTTAAAACCTACGCAGGGACAGGCGGTGCGACAGGGAGAGGCGGCGGTGCCGCAGCTCGGCCAGCAGGTGGCGCCCTCACCCAGGCGGAGCGCGGCCGGAACGGGGCCGGTACGGCGCCCGGTAGAGCCTGGCAGCGGCTCTGGTGACAGACAGTTCCTAAGCTGGTAAAATAAGCGCCACAAAAGACAGAATTGTATGTTACAGCCATCGTATCCTCTCCATCGTGCACTAAAATGAGATTCTTCTGTCTCAGTCATCACCTTTTCTATAGGAAGGCAGTATGCCCTTTGAATCACTACAGACAGAAGCCAGATTTCTGTAGGACCAGACAATATAAATCCACAGCATCTACACAAGGATCTCTGCCAACGACCACTGGCAGAAACACTACCGGCTTGTTCAGGCTTGTGGGGCTGAGTAAGTCCATGAGGTTTGCAAGGAAGAACAAGCTGAAATAAAACTGCACACATCAGTGTGCCTTGCCTTAATTAAACTGTATGACCGTCACACAGCTGACACCTCCAGTGCAGACACAAAGGAGCCACATGTGTTCCCCAGTTAATGGTGCTTTATTTTCTGACAGAACTTTTCGGGCGGAGTATTATGGGGTGAGTCTCCGTTCAATGGATGTAAGAAGCTGCCCCATGCGGGACCATCCTCAGCTTCTGGATGTGTTCCAGAAAGCACCTGAAAAGTCAAGATGGCCAAGGTAATAATTGGAAAAGATGTGTATCTTTTCACGAGTCTGTGATTTTTAGTTTTGCCACCCACCCTGAGTGTGCTATCAAGGAGCCTTGTGTGCTCTGTGCACTCACAGGACAGGCAGGAGAGCATGTTCTAAATAAACCTCAGCCCCAGAGTGCCCTGCCCTCTGCCCAGTGGCTGTAGCTACTGCTGCCAGAGAGCTCCATACCCCATTCTCCAGCCTGTCTGGAGACACATGGGGCTCTGGTCAGTTTTGAATGGTGGCCATAAAGCCAAGGCAGTGTTGGTATATGTTTGAGAGAGGATGGATATGTATACACATACGTATATCAACACAACAGAGACAGAAGAGCAAAGGCAGAATGCAATGGATCCACCCCAGCAAGACTGCAGCCATTGCGCCCCTCATCTTCCGCCCCTTCTCTAAAGGCCTCACAGCACTCTGAGCAAGCTTTCTCCTGCAAAGTGGGCTCCAATGGGTTCTGCACTGAAGCAAGGAAGTTCAGAGCACGAGCAGCCTGCAAGATCGGCCCTCTGGGACAAGCACTCTGTGCTCAGTGTCAGGCACACCAGGGAGCCGAAATTGAAAAGCTAGTCCAGTGTTTGCTGGGCACAGGGCTTCCATGACATGATTTTAAATTGCTGTGTTACTTTTACACTCGACAGTAAAACATAAGCATCTGACTGATTACACAGCTTTTTTCTCCAAAAAGGGGGAAAAAAATCTATCAGTCCTGTGCTGCATTTTTAACGTTGCCAGACCTCAAGTAATGAATGTTTGCTGTGGGTGTTTCAGGACCGCTCTGTCCGCTCAGTGTTTGTGAATGTATGATCTCTGCTTTCCTCTGACAGCTAATTAATGGGTTCTCAGAGAGAATCTGCTTTCTAAAGGTGAGAAAAATGATTTATGCAAAGAAACAACAGCAAACACGGCTGTAAAGGAAATACAATTTTTGCTTGGAAGATGAGAGAGAAAACATTTCAGCAAGCAAAGTGCTGTTGGCTCTGGTTGTTTCTGAGTAGAAAGAAGTATCTGTGATTTTTCCTTTGTTCTATTACTTGTGATATAGAGACTTTAGATTTAAAGTTATTTTCTCCATGCCTGCTTTTATCAATATGATATCTTTCCAATGATCTTGTTCATTCTGGCTGCATAACATTATGTCATTTGCAACCCATTACGGCGTGTTTTTCCAATGATTGGCAATAGAGTGCAATATAAAGCTGTTTATAAGGCAGCTTCTTGTGTATATAGCTTAGCAGAAGTAAAAGATATTGAAAAGAAATGCTTCCAGAGCCATCGTCTTTTTTATTGGCTCATAAAACTATTTTGGAACTCGAATATTAAAGTGTAAAATTTAAGCCAAATTAAAGTGCTGAAATGTTTACTGAGAGTCGTATTTTAGGACCAAGTAACTTCAAAAGTATTAAGAAAACAAAAAATAGGATTTGAGGACAGAACAGGAAAACCCAAACAGTGTGGCTTCGCTACAAAACACTGCACTCACTGAAAGTGGGAAAGCAGTAAATAGCCCACTTATAAGGGCACTTCACGTTGACAAACCCCACCAAACACAAGAGGCTGAGAGCCACGTTCAAGCCCCTTTGAACATCAGGTGAAAAATGTGAAGCCAATGCACACAGACTGTTCCTCATAAGAAGCAAGTCTTTGGCAGTTAACAGTCGTGGAACTTTGCTAATTTCAGTACAGAGCTTGAAAGTCATCTGCAAGTGATCTGGATTTAGCAACGCTCCCAGGAAACGAGTGTGCTGGTATGCCTGTTTTATGGAGAACTTGCTTTGAACAGGTATTTGTAACAGGCTTTGCCATTATATTTTGCCATCCCTCCTTTCTGGGAGGGGACACGATCCCCAAGAGGTGCTCTGTGGCGGTGTTGGGCAATTCTGTTGCTTTCCACATCTTCCACTGTTTTTGCATTGCTGAAAAAAAAAAAAGCAGCACGAAGTGGAAAAAGCGCATGTTTTCATAGAGAGCACAGAGGCAGTTCCTGTCAGTCTGCAGAGCACACTGTGCACGATGGCCCAACTATTTTTCTTTTCTGCAAAAAAGATTCCCTTGAGCAATCCCACTTCCAAACCAGTTGGCAACCAGCAGCAGCCGAGCGCTCCAGATCATGCCGCATCACAATACAGTTACAACTATTTAAAACCCAATTAATTCTCTTTCATACTTTCCCATCAAGCTGTAAAGTTCCAGTTGGCAAGGTTTTTTACTTTGATTTTGAATTCCTGCTTGGAAGATTAACTGAAAATGGATTTTGGCTCGAATAGCCGCACCGAACATATTTTGTTTTATTTTGTTGCCATCTCAAATAACAATACTTAGCACTCTTCGCCTTCAAAGCATTATACAAACATTGAGTCACATCCCCTCACAACACTGATGTGACATCACCTCCTGTAAATAAAGTCATTCTCCTCGCAAGAGGTGGAGGCTGAGCAAGAGCCCGGCAGCTTCTGCAGGGTGACAGGAAGAGCCCTTGGCAGAGGTGGATGTAGAAGTGAGGGGTTTGCAGGCTCCTTCAGTCCCTGAGTCGATCATCTCCACTTCTTCCCTCACCCTCAAGGAGAGGTGAGAAGGTGTGCCACAGCCATGCTGACCCTCTGGAGCAGGGCATGTCCAGCAGGGCCCTGCGGAGGGTGTACACCCCTCTCTCCAAAAGCTGCTCTGCCCTCTGCCAGTCACCCCGGTGCACTCCAGCAATTTACTTTCAGTGAGGATGTTTGCTCCTGTGAAAGTTTCTTTACTTCTAGGATGACCAAAGCTGTCCTCTGCCCTGACAAGGCTGTGATCTGGCAACATTTGGCAAAGATCCTCTCCTCCTTGCTCTGGTTCACAGCAAGGTCTGTGCTATGAGGTCCCTGCCCTGCTCAGCAAATGAGAAGTGCGCAGGGTTTGAACAGGGTATGGTTTGTACAAGGCTAACACACTGGGCCCTCCCTAACATGGGACCTGTGTGCCTGAATTAGGAGCCTCAGGTCGCTCTGTACTCAATAGAGAAAGATGCGTCCTTTCAGGAGTAATTCCAAGATGTTAATTTAGGCTCCAGTGACTACAGAGGGAGCCTGTGCTCCTAAATTAGACATCTAAATCAGTAGTCTGTGTGAAGCAGATCTTGTATGAATATAGCCCTACAAACACTTACTCTCTGCAGTGCCAACTCCCATGTAGTGAACTGATGTCAAACATGTAGAGCGTGTAGTTCTCATAGCTTCTTTTCTTGAAGAAAACTGACAGAGCAAATATACGTCTTAAGTTCCTTTGGACATCTTGTTTTCTCCCTTATTTGGCTTCTTCCTAAATATATGAAGAGTTATTTCAGACTAAAAGAATTGGATTACTCTCTATAAAGCTGTAATGTTACCCACAGAACTCTTCTGCTAAACATTCCAAGGCACAAGCAAGGGAACTGCATCTCCTAAGGAGCATGACAGGTATGTGGAAACCAAATTTAGCAGGTTTTGTTGCATTTATGCTTTTCCCTGTGGTGTTGTACCCTTGTTTCTAGACCTGAAGGCTCTGTGAAGGAATCACATCACCAAGAGGCTGAATGAGCCAGAAATGAAGACACTGGCCTAGGGTCATACCGAGGCCCATTATTTCTGCTGCATGGCTTACAACAAGTTATTGCACCTCCATTCCTTTCAGGAGGTAACCTTGGTCTCAGGAGATGCTCAGGTGCTTCCTATAACAAAACCTAGTGCCATTTTTTGAGTTATGTGAATACTGTCAGTAGAATTCTCAGCAGCGTTGCCCAAACTGCAGAGCTGAGGCCTGCTGGTGGGCAGCATAAGCAGGCTTGCATGGTACCCCTGTGCTCTTCCTTCTTCTGACAAAATTTCAAGCCATTAAGCAGAAGAGGCCACAGCTCTGTCAAAGTCTTAAAGATGCTTCTGGATCATTTTAAAGCAGGGAAATATTTGCAAGAACTCTAGCTCACAGAAAATGGTTCAGGGATATTGCAGAAGGAAAAAAAGAAAGGGAAAAAAAGAAAGGCCATTTTAATATATATTTTATGGTGTGGTTCTGTGATTAAACTGTACCACTGTACCAGTCCAATTTAGCCCTCCACCTCTGCAGAGACAATAATATGAGGTGTGCAGATCCTCACTGCTCACAAAAAAACTTTGGCCCTCCAAAATAAGCTCATTTCTTCCTGCCTCAACTACAGGAAATTCCAGCAGGCAGAAAGGTCCTGAAACTATGAAAGCTGGAGCCAGTGAATCTGACCACAGAAGGACTAATGAAACTGTCCAAAACCTCACCTATAGCTTACATCACCCTTGCTGCTCTTCTCAGTGTAGGTAGTATATTTCTGATATCTCTAATTAAAAGGAAAAACAAAAATGCCAATAGGCAGCTTTTCAAGTAGCAAGTCTTACTTACAAAGGCTGACATTGCCTATGTCTTCAGCAGCACTTTCTTGCACTCTTTTTCTTGCACAGAGAGCCATTTATGTCCTTTCTATCAGTGAGGCGGAAGGAACACATAAAGAACAAGAGCACATAACAAAACACAAGAATAGAAGGAGGATGTCATTAAAAGAATTGTGGTGAAACTTCCTCTCCCGGTTGGTGGCTTTTGCTTTATTCTGGATATCCTTCACTTCTTCAGAGTTTGTACTAACAAATTCACATCCAGGGATTGAAGTAAACCCATCATCCAGCCTGTACTGTATCAAGTATGTAAGGATTCCACAGCTGCGTATTTGTCATCCATCTCCAGTCTTTCTAGTTGCAGGATGGTAAAGTACTGCAGGATCAACTGCATGATGAAAGAAGCAGAAACAGAATTTTGTCCTGTTCCTTTTGGAGTCCTACGTGCAGTGAATTAAAGAGGTGCAGAAGGACGAGTTCTAAATTGATATTTCTCATTCAATCATCTCTGGAGGTCCCTTCCAACCCCTACAATTCTGTGATCGTGTTATAATTCTAATAAAGTTAACAGAGTACCAACACTGGAAGCTGGATCAGGTTCAGATTCCCACTAGCAATTCTGCATACCACATTACAGATCTTCTGTTAACCACTACTGAAGTTTCAGATAGTACCTCTTACGGGTACAGAATTATATCCCTGTGTTTCATATAGCCTTCACAGAAGCTTCACTGTTTTTCAGGTATAATGAAGTGATGAGCTGTGGAATAAAAAGGAAGAAAATGGGCAGGGTAAGTACCTAGACACCAAGAGACTATATGAATTTATTACTTCAAAGTGAAAACGCAGCGCAGACAGGAAGGGGGAAAGGCTCAGTAAAAGCACTTTCAGCAGAGCAATTTAAAATTATTCACATATTCCTTGGAAAGAATCCACAGCACTTTCATCTGGTAACAGTAGTACTGTGTTAGGAAACAGCACTTAGAAATGTTGGATTAAATAGCTATCTTGTAAAAATCAGGTGGAGGCCATTAGTCCCATTCATCCGTAACCAGCCTTAAAGTCCTCCTAAGAAAGCAGAGATATGCAGCAAAGGGCACGTGTTAGGAGGAAGGGAAAGCACTGGTGATAAGAAACAAAAGCACGGCTTTTGTCGTGATTTTTCTTCTCCAAGGGTAAACTTGGCTGGCTTGATGGTAACACCTGGTGTCACACAGAACAGCTCCATCTCACCAATGGCTTTGCTGCCATGCAGCGCGTGCTTACAGACAGTGGTAATACAAAGAAATGGTCAGGACTGGAAGAGCCCTTTCTTAGATCCACACTTAACCTTTGCAAGTTCATTGTTTTCATCATGCTCCTTCACACATTGAGATTGTCTTAAAGCAATGTAAGGACAGTAATTTACACACGGAGGTGCTGTATGCATTTTATACATAGGCAACTTGCAGCACCAAAGTCAACATATCATATCATAGAATGGCCTGGGTTGAAAAGGACCACAACGCTCATCTAGTCTCAACCCCCCTGCTATGTGCAGGGTCGCCAACCACCAGACCAGGCTGCCCAAAGCCACATCCAGCCTGGCCTTGAATGCCTCCAGGGATGGGGCATCCACAACCTTCTTGGGCAACCTGTTCCAGTGCGTCACCTGAGGTAAAGCATAAAGCCATGGTAATGAGGAGCACAAACACGTGGGGCCACATCTGCTCAGCAACACTTCATTGAGATAAGTGGAATTTTACAGTTTTAAACAGCTGCCTTCTCCTCCCAGTGCTCAGGAGTGATACTGCTGGGGAAAGCAAAAAAAAGGCATCGTAAACATGAACGTACCTGGGTGCAGGTTTCACTAGGAACATTTCAGGAGGCACCGTTGGGTGCCAGCTCACTCTCAATCTTTTCACAGGTATAAAAAAGGTATGTAAAGGGAAGGAGAAGGACATGTAGGTAATGCTTGGTTTTGAATCAGCTGGTCCGGCCCAGAGAGTGCAGACTGCAAACAAAGCCTTATGGGTTGAACAGGAGCACAAATAGACCCCAGCCAGACCGGGCAGAGAGGAAGCTCTGTGGGCTGTAGCAGCATGGATTCCCTCTTTAGTAATAGCTGTCCCTCCAAATAGCTCCTGAATAGCACTTTCATGGAAATTCCACTGCTAAAATAATAAACAAGCAGGTAAAATAACGGCCATAAATACACAAATAAAGAATAAAAATATACCTGCGTGCACATATATACGTGTGTGTATGTGTAAAAATGTACACAGAGAAGGAAGTGTTCTCAGTTAAACCCAAAACACCACACAAAGAGAATTTGGTGTTCTCACAGAGCCTATGGACAGAAAAAGCCCAGCAACTGTGGTCGTTAGAGATATAGAGAAGATTTCTTTAATAAGCAAGAGGGGAAAACCCAGGAGTCATCAGAGCCCCTTTCATTAAACTGTCCAACTTAATTAATTAATTTGTTCAATTTGCTGCTCCTCTTTGCATCGGTGTAAATGCAGACTCAAGAGCAGGAGGCTAGAGGTGATGGGAAAGAAGCTCATTAGGAAGCAATAAAGAAGGAAGAGACACCAGAAAATGAATGCTAGTTCATTGGGAGAATTCTTAAAAATGCTATTTGTCTTCATGACACAGAGGGAGAAGAGCTCGGCGAGCCTGTGCATATGGTTAGCTTGCAGAGACCTTTGGCTCCCAGTGGCCTTTGACCTCAGCTTTTCAATCAAGGCAGCATGAGGCTGTGAACAGGGCCACCTCTTAGCATCCAGTAACTACAGCTCTGAAAGATCACAAGCCAAATCCAGAGTAAATACATATATATTTTTTAAAGAAACCAAATACGGGATTTCAGCAGACTGTAGGTGACTGATACGAACGCTGAAAGTCTGGCACAATACTGATACAAGTCTGAACATCCAGGGTCATTTGCACCCTCGCCTTTGGCACACCTTGCCTCCTATATGCTGACATTTCACACCCTCTGGTCCCCTTTGACCCACAGTCCTTTTTCTGCCCATCTGAGCTCAGCCCACTGCATATTTATTTCCAAATGAACAGGCACAAACCAACCTGAGCTCCTCACAGAACAACAGCACTGACAACCCTTTTCTCTTCGCCACAGCTCAAGGTATGGAC
Source organism: Pavo muticus (assembly GCA_016647715.1). Classification (NCBI taxonomy): domain Eukaryota; kingdom Metazoa; phylum Chordata; class Aves; order Galliformes; family Phasianidae; genus Pavo; species Pavo muticus. The sequence goes on along the minus strand of JACDJE010000315.1, from coordinate 514,473 downwards.
AGCCTGCTGGTTGCGGATCTGTGGAACACATCAGAGATCTTGCAACCAGCATTTATCCTTCTTGCCATCTTTCACACCAACCAAGGAGCTGGAGCTACGCCGCTGGGTAGGAAAAAGAACTCAAATGCAGGAGCAAAACCCAAAGAGCAGGGAGCTGCAGCGTTCCCCAGGGAACCAAGGGTTTGCTCCTTCCTTCTCAGGATCATTTCTGCATTCCTGGGGACGAGCGAGACCCTCACCTACCAACAGAAATCTCCGCTCTCTTCCTAGCCCGATGCAGAGCTCTCACTGCAGGGTAGGTTACACACTTGAATAAAGAATCAAATCTTACTTTCTTAATCACTTAATTGCTGCCTGAAACAAATGAGAAAAAAAAAAACTAAGAGTGGGCATTGAAGGAAGTTTATTTATCAAAAACTCTGGAAAGGAGAGAACTCTCCCACATTTCTATACAAACTTCAGTGTCATTGCTCTCCAGCCAAAATGGTGACTTTCTTCAGCATACCGGGTGATGGTGCACGTGCAAGAGGCCGGAGGAAGGCTGGCACCGCCTGGTGAGGGGAGGCTGTGGCTGGGGAGCAGAGAGGGGTGCAGAGCTGTATGCTGGGCTCAGCCTGAAGGACGCACCCAGAACACACAACTGACCACTGCTGTACCCACATCGAGTCCAGAGAGGCCAGGAGCCACGCTGATGTGAGGAGTCATCCTCTTGTAACTGCAGTTATCAAATTAAGCAGTCAGTTTAAGCTGCTTTCCCAGGTGGTTTACAATCACTTTGTCCCTGACTGCTCCAAACCCTCCTGAAGAAGGTGCTTTCCCCTCTGAGGCTCCCTAAGCAGAGCAGCAGTGGTCATTTTCTGTGCATTTCTTTTGCGCTTCGCCTGGCCAGGGGTTGCCAATGGGCATCAGTCACCTCTTTTTCCTCCACTGGGGCACAGAGCCAGCAGTCTTTCCAGGGAATCTCTACAAGCTGAGACAGCCATATCCCATAAATAAGTCAGACTCAATTATTTTATATCAAAACAGTATCTTAGTGTTTAATGAGTGCAACTGCCAATACAAAGAGTCACGCATTATGAATCACTATTTTCTCCTTCCCAGCACTTTCTAATTTCCTGCTAAGGAGACAAGCTGAATGGGGTCATTAATCTGAATTAGAAATACTGTGACCTGCTCGGCACTTTATCCGCTAACGTTTTCTGGCATAGCAATATAGGATGGGATTTTGTATTTCAGACAACAGTAGGATGTGAGAAATGTAGGCTCTCATTTTAAATAACCTCAGGAAGAAGGGTATTTTTACTAGCAAGCTCTTAAGTTTAAATGCAGCATAGGATTCTTTGCCTTGGAGCTTCACAGAAAATAAGTTGAGCAGACAGCAGATAACATTCTCCTTAAACAAGCTAGCCTGGGGACTTTTCTCCTCAACCTTCCAATTAAATATTGGAGTACTTTTGAAATTAGGTGGAGGAATGAGATCACAAAGCAACTATAAAGAGAAATGTAAAACTATGAGAAGAGTGTAAGTAACAGTAATGCTCAGAAAACAAAGGAAGAACGTTGTCCCTGATTTCATTTTCCATTTACAATGCAGTTTTCCTCACCTGAGACCCCAAAAGCCCTGCCAACAGATAGGTCACGCTGCATCTACACTCCTCAGGCAGAGCTCTATGAGAGTGCTCGAAGACACAAACATGACAGAGCCCGAGGGGTCCGGTGTCTGAAAATGCATTGAAATGCATTGAAGTTGGGCTTTCTTTTTTTAATCTTACTTTTATTAGACTAAAATGGAAAGTGCAAGCTCTAGTGATGGAGCACAGCCCCATTGTGCAAGGCACAGAATGAATACGGCCCAACAAAAACAATACACCAGAACTGAGACCAAAGCGCTGCCCGGACCTGTTGCCAGCCGTTCTACAAAGGAATGCACTTCCCTCCAAATAACTTTCCGCAGATGGATAATCCCAGCAAAGTCAGTGGGAGTTTTCCACAGGCCTTAAGCTGCTCCTGGAAACGAGAATTTCCAGCCTGCAGCCCAAGGCCCTGCGTTTCCAGAGCTGCTGGCAGCCTCCAGCTGGGACTCTGCATCGTGAGCAGCAGCGCACAGAGAGGGAAGCGCTGGCGGAGGATGCTGCAGCAAAGGCAGCACGTGCATCTAGCACGACAGGGAGCAGCCAATTCTCACTACAAATTGTTTGGTAATTATTCTCCATTCCCTGTATACATTTGAGAAGCCAATAAGGTCAGAAGCCAGTAGTAAAACTTTTTTTCTCTTCTTCAGTAAAGTCATAATTTTCCCCTGCCTACGGCAGTTTTACTATGCCAAGTTCCCTTCAGCATTTACTTTTACTTAGTTCTAAGTCATCTTTCCTCCAGTCCAAACCTCTGCCTCCCAGCGTGTCAAATTTATCATCGGGTTTTGATACCATGCTAGAAAGTTGTATTTTATAGCACAAACAGTTCTCAGTTTTGCAAATCTCATTGCTAAACGTGTGTTAAGGCAGACTACAAATTGGAGCCAAGTAAATGAACTCAGGCTGAGGAGATCAGCTTACAGCTGCTCAGATTGCTGTGCTTCAGCTACTGGCCGTGTGCCCACCCTCAGGCAGGTGACAAGCACCTGTACTTCAGCATCTTCTCAGCCTGTGCCACACTGGAGGAGAAGGAGAAATGTTAATGCTGTGCTCCTGAAGCTTATGGATATTAAGAAACAGATGTTAATATCACAGGCTGAGATCACTCCATTTTTTGCAGAACAGATTGCTCTGTAAAGGAGCGGCGTTGCGGTGCCCTCCTCCCTCACCTTTGCATACCACGTGGCAGCACAACATAACACAAAATGCTGGTTCTTGAAGCAAGATGAGCACTGACAGGTGGGCTGATTTCTTCCCTTACTGGTCATGAAGATGTTTACGCCATGGGAGAGTTTTCTCTTCAATGCATACAGATGGCAAACAACGCAATGCACAGCCACAGGACAACTGACCTCCTGTTTCTGTTCATGTCTGCTGGTGACAGCAGAGAGGATGGAGCTGGAGAAGATGAAGGTATCTGTATGATTGCCCACCACTTGCTTTCTTCCTAAGTTTACCCTCCCCACGGATCTTGTTACTGGGGCATTCCCATAGCTGATGCAACTATTTCCTTTAATTAAAAGGCATTCCGTGCTGGAAAACATTAAAGAGGGCAAAGAGACAGAAACTCCCGTCTTGATTATTTTTTTTAATTATAATTAAACATCCAACGTCAAAAAAGAGCGAGGTAGCCTTTAAAAGCCTGCTTCTACTTAGAAGTAACCTATCTGCCGTATAATCAGACCTGACTTCCCTTTATTCAACAGAAAGGATTGCAAATGGCAGTGCTTACGACCTGTGGCTTGACAACTGTTTTAATATCAGGAAACGGCTTGCTGTGGGCTGTGCCAGCACCGCACCGTGCTCTTTTATTTTTTCCCATTTTCAGTCACTGGCTATTAAAAATAAATAAATAAATAAATCACATTTTGGCAAACAGTAAAGAGTGCAGGAACTGCTGGTCAGCAGTCCTGCTATTTCAGCAGCCTGGCTCTGCCAGCAGCTTTCAGGAAAGCCACCTCCTCTGCTCGAGCTTTACAGGTTACTGCTGTCACAAAGCCTCGCTCACGGCTGCGTGCCCCGGGCCAGGCACACCAGTAGCTCTCCCTTGGTTTGAGGACGGTCCAAGCAGTCATCTCATTGACCTGCTTTACTGCACGCTGCTAACCTCTGAGAAATTTCATTGTTCCTCAAAGAAAACCTCGTGATTTTCCACTGACACGTTTCCACTGCTGGGCAGCACCCCTGTCCTCGCAGCGGGTCACAAGGCACTGAAGACAACAAACTCTATCCCTAAACGAATCCCTTGTCCAGTTTGAATGGTGACACCCATCAGTACATCCGAAACTCTCTGACATTTCCAAATCCCAATAAAGTCAAGCTGTAACACATTCTAACACTTTTTTTTTTTTTCTCCTTACGCTGCCATCCTGTTTTTCCAAAGGAAATACAGCACTTCTTTTCATGGGCTTTTTGAGAGTTCTGGAGGCTGACACGCTGCCGTGCAGTAATTCCTAGAAAAAGGAAAGTAGAACAACTGAACATTTGAACTCCCACAAATAACCTGCACAATGATTTTCCACATGACCCAGAAGAATTATTTTTAGAACCAGAAAAGTAGTTTTCTTCTCTATTTCCACTTAATCCCTGCGATGTTGGATAGGACGTTCACTAAGGATGAGCGTTATTATTTCTCCGTGATGCGTATTTGTTTGGAAAAGCTGTAATTCTTAGAAATACCAGCCATGATGAAGACATGCTGTTCTGAGCACTGAGTAACCTATGGGATGAGACAGCTTCTGCCTCCTGAGAATTTGCAACCAAAGCAGACGAATTAGAGAAAACAAGACGATGGAAGCACACTTTGCAGACAGGGGTTCCTCAGCTTCCAGTTTTGCCCCCCATTTGGTGTGAGCAGGAAAGGCCACCAACCCTGCTGGGCCTTAGGCTCTACTCCCTGTCCAATGACAGGATCAAACCTTCAGTGACTGCAGTGCCACAGGGAGATACAGAAGTTGGAGCCTTGCACAAGGTGGTCATACTTCCCACACTTATTTGCTAACCTCTTATTTCTACAGCTGGAGGACAATCAGCAGCCAACGCCAGATGCTGAGTAAGCAGCTGTTCTATACGACACGGCACAGAGCTTTCATTTGCATGCTGCAGCAAATGAAGCCATACATTCTATTTACTGTAAAAGCCCTTTACTATATATCATATGCCAGAATAACACAAATTCTGGTGCAAGCAACTAAAGTGCACAGCAGCAAATGGTCGTGGAGGAGCGAAGGAGATGTGGACAGTGTGATCTATCAAGTCCCAAGAAAACGCTGCCGCTCTCCACAGATGGGTGATTTCTTATCAATTAGTTTTTTGGTGGGATAGAATAGGGTCTGTGCATTGAAAAGCTCTGTTTGTGTATTACAGAAGCGTAATGCATATAGCAGTGAGATCAAATATAAATGCTCTGGCAAGTAAAAGCCCCACCAAATATCTCAGCAACTATCTTAATAGCTATTTTAGTAGCTAACAGCAAACATAATCCAAATCTATAAGCACTCATCTATTTCTGATACCATTTCTAGAACTGGTAACAAGCACTTTGTAGTCTCATCCGAAGTAGTGCAGAATGCCTCAGAAGCCCATTAAATGTGGCATGTAATCTCTCCTCACGACACTTGTCACACCACACTGCTTGTTTTATGTCATTTTCACCCAGAGGGTGGTGACGCACTGGAACAGGTTGCCCAAGGAGGCTGTGGATGCCCCATCCCTGGAGGCATTCAAGGCCAGGCTGGATGTGGCTCTGGGCAGCCTGGGCTGGTGGTTGGCGACCCTGCACATAGCAGGGGGGTTGAAACCGGATGATCATTGTGGTCCTTTTCAACCCAGGCCATTCTGTGATTCTATGATTTGCATTAACGTCCACATTACAGGAGGTTAACTCCCTGTTATCCTCATTCTGTGGGTAGAAGCAGCTACTTGATAGACTGTAGGAGTGTTGGGATCAGCATGGAACCACATCTCCTCAACGATGTGCAGGGCAGCTCAGGGTGCAGCCTACACAGACACTCAGTTACTGTGAAAACACACGGGAATATCCTCAGAACACATCTGGCAGACAGAACAAAAATACCCCATCAGCCCCTCTTCATTTGCCCCCTTCCACAAGCCCTGCTCTGCCCCGTCCTGGAGAAAATCAGATTACCTTTCACACAATGTCACAACGTTGCTGTTGGGTTATGCCAGCAGGGGCAGGCTGTGCTGAAAGCCAGCGCTTGGCGGGCACCAAGCAGAGCTGCAGCTGCACCCCCATGGTGTCCCCAGGTGCTGCCCAGCTCACGGGACATGCACGCTTGGATTTTTCCCAACACCTTCCAGTATGCATGGTTAGAAAGAAAGCACAAAGCTCAGGGAGCAACACAGAGCCCAAGGGCAGTGGGACAGCAGCAGCAAGCATGAATGCATCCATTTGCTGCTCTTCAAAAACAACCCAACACGCATTTCTTTTAAGAACGAAAGTCACTATCATCAAAAACTCCAATTCTGAAGAGCTGTGAGAATCCTTCTTTGCTTCCTGGCTCAAAGCTTGCTTCCTGAGGTGTTTCTTGTGGTAAGACCCTAACTGTTTTATTGAGAAGGCAAGTGATGGGTGCTATCGTGTGAAAATCAGCATCTCTTTGTGTACACCTTCCTCCAGAGCTGTTTGCTTCCGGAAGAGAGTGCTCAGGAGTGTTTACTGGTGGAAGATCTGGCCTGTGACTAAATAGCTCCAGCTTGGTATGGGAAAACTGGGGAATGATACCATCATGTCCTGTGAAAAACAGGATGCAGATGGGCATCCCTGTTCCCTCTTATCTGAGATCCCAGAGCTGACTCAACCACTTTGGTTTTGAGCTGTCACTCCAAAGAAAGCTGACTCAACCACTTTGGACTTATAAATACGTTTGTACTACCATCCAAATGTCGTCGTCAATGGAACAACAACGCCCGACGACCCACCACTACTGAAGATCAATGACTGAACTACGAACCACGCTGGAACCTTGGTGGTGACTATCTCCCTCTTGCTTCCTATAAAGACTCCTTGCTTCTATTTCCTACCTTTCCTATTGCCCGCCTTCCCTTCCCCATCACCCTAATTCGTAATAGTGTCCGTCCTCCTCTTTCCCATCTCCCTGACTAAGATTTGTAATAAACTGGTTGGGCCAACATTTGAACCGTTGTTTCTTAATCTCACGTTGGGGATACATACATTAAAAGAACCTCATCTCCCTCCTATAAACTGGAGCGAGACAAGAGCCCAGGAGAAATTTACCAGCAGCTCAAGCAGTCCCATCCACAGCTCCATGTCTATGTGCAGCATTGACATTCTGGGTTCGGTTTGCTTAGAAGGCTCTCATCTTTATCTGATTTCTTTCCCTCCCTCCTGTACTGGGCAGCGTGTTCCCATTTAGGCAAATAGCATTCTAGTCCTTTAATTACAATGCAGCATAATCAGAAACAATTGAACAGGCATCACCGAGGCACAAGATAGAACAGCTTGTAACACAAGCCACGGTATTAAGGCTGTAGACGATTTTCATTTATTTCCTTATTAAGGAACATAAATGAGGCCCTAAATTATTTGGAGATGCTTAAAGAATACAGGTATGAGCACTTGGTGAGTTAATCACGTCCAGACAGAGGACTATTGGTAATTTCTTTAATTACAGTACAACTAATCAAACAGGGGAAACTCAAAAGAATTGGCTGGTTCCTATGGATTAGGCTGCAGGGGTCCCATCTCATTTCAGCGACTTAACTCACAATTCCAAGTAACGTATTTTCAGCTCCAACTGCAGAACACAAACTAAGCTGCACAGCAGATGGTGAGGTTACCATACCATTTTCTGTGGTTTTATTTAATACGGCTGCAGCTGAGGCTTGGTGAGAAGAGAGTATCAATGATAAGGTTATCAAATGGGGCCTCTTTCTATGCCGTTAGTACAGTCAGTTCAGCCCTGCTACAAAAACATAAATTCATAAACTCATAGAAGCCAGCTAGTTTCAGTCTTTCTCCAAAAGAGCAACTATAATGATCAAACAAATGCAATTGTATAAACTGCTTCTTTTACCTGTTTTAAGGCATTTCTGTTCAAGACTGAAACTTCCTTCCTTTATATCATTACTTAGTTATGTTTATTTAGGCTTTGTCAAGTATAAAATTAATTACTGTCATTAGCTTATGGTTTTCGTGAATTGTAATTAATTCGTTTTCTAATTATTTTAGAATGATTTTTTCATATTTCTACAAGTCTTCCTATAAAATAATTATAAGCTTATGCTTGGCTAATTCCGACATACAAAAAGAATGAGAGCAGTTAATCAGGAGTGGAAATCAACTCCTGCTAGAGAAGACCTAAAGAATCTTAAACGTATTCACAGTGACACGTGGAATAATAATTACTTTAACATGGCACTGTAATGGAGGAGGTAACAGAGTATATTACAATGTATGAAAATAATACCCTGTCTTTAATCCAACATATGGTTTTCATGAAAGATGAACTTAAATTACAGAGCAACCATGAAAAAAAAATAAAAAAGTCTAGCAAGTGAACACAGGGACAGACAATTTACTGCCTTAATATCAATACAGAAGGAAAAATATCTTCCTGGCAAAGCCGATTCACACAAGGATGAAAAGTCAAACTTCAGGGAAATTCCCTTCATTAAACAAAGCAGTTGGAAAGAATGTAAGTGCAGTCCTTTGCTCTCCTGTCTTGAAATAGAAAGGAATTGCCCAAACACTCTCAGATATATCTAGGTTTTCATGGTTAGATTGTCATTTGTATTTCTGCATCTTGATTCTCCAAAGAGCTTAGTAACTTCCTGCTAAATCTCAGTTATAGTCCAACTAATTCTCACCTTGAATTTTCTAGGAGCCTGCTGACCTCAGGTGCACACAGTTAATTCTTCTTAGCTAATTTATCTTATCCTTCTTTTCAGCTAATTCAATTACTTCTTGATTAGTGATACAAGACAAGGAAGAAATTAAAACTAGCATAACGTTAATGAGCAGCAGCAGGAAATTCACTTAAAGGCTTTCCTGGGAGAAGCCTTCAGAAGACCCCGATGACACAAGGAATGAAGGGGGATGTCAGTGCTGTTCCCCCAAGTGCTCCTGACACAGTGGGACTGACTCTGCTCTGAAACACTCACCTGAGCTGATCTTGTTCAGGCTATGTACAGACAACACCAAGTTGTGTGTTGCAGTGGTGCAAGAGAGGAAGGGACGCCATCCAGAGGGACCTGGAAATGCTTGAGAAGTGAGCCCACGTGAACCTACAAGGTTCAACCAGGCCAAGTGTGAGCTGTTGCGCTTGGGTCAGAACAACCCCAGATATGTATACAGACTGAGAGAAGAACTCCTTGAGAGCAGCCCTGTGGACAAGGACGTGGGGGTCCTGGTGGACCAAAAGCTGGACATGAGCCAGCAGTGTGCGCTTGCAGCCCAGAAGGCCAGCAGTGTCCTGGGGTGCATCAACAGGGGCCAGGCTGGATGGGGCCCTGGGCAGCCTGAGCTGCTGGGGAGCAATCAGCCCATAGCCAGGGATGGAACTGTGTGGGCTTTAAGGTCCTTTCCAATCCAAGCCACTCTACGATGTTTCAGTGCCTCTACATGCAGCAGGACACCCTGCATAGGTCTGTGCACATCTGCTCTCTTTGGCACATTCAGCATCACCTCTGTTGCTTGAGGCAGTGCCTGCAATATGATTTCTTGTGTGCCTCAGCTCTGTGTGTCCAGCACCACATACTACACATGGTGTCACACCATGGCCATTGGTTTTCCTATTCCTGCCTGTAGACCCACCATGCAGCGTCCTCTCTCTGCTGCAGAGCGCTGCCATGGCCCCAGCACCAAGCATGTCCCACTTATGTGCAAACAGTGCTGCCTTCCATGTCTGCTAGTGATCTTGATGATACTGCATCTGTTATCCAGGGGCCAGAGAAGCAATCAGAGCATTTAAGAAATAATTACTGCATACTGATTTCTGCAAAGGAATGAGACATTAGTTGTAAGGTGTCGACAGTTTACGGGCTGGTTCGGCCCAGTTCCGTGACTGGCGGGGCGGAGGGATTTCACAAAATCCGCGCCTCTGGAAAAGGGAAACAGGGGACCCCAAAATAATTAAAAACAGTGGCACGATCTGAGGAGAAACAAACTAATTTACTAAATATGGTATCGGAATGCAAGATAACACACTATAATACAATATAACTAGAATTGAAGCTAATAAATCAAATATAATGAGAGAGAGAGAGATTGTCCGAAAGCTGGGTAGGCCTCACCATAACGCTGAGGTGAGATGCGCAGTCCAGTCGAGCTGGGAGGGACTCTGACGAAGAGAGCCCGGTCAGATGACCTACCAAGGCCTTGTATCTGTTCCCCCTGAGCAGAATGATGACAGCACAGCGGACAGGCTTCTGGGGAATGTAGTTCTTCTCTTCTGAGACAGGTACCCGGAACACTTTAACTCCCAGTGCACTACATGATGTTATGATGTGGAATACTGATAACCAAAAATCATAAAACCATGACATAAGGTAATTATGGGAGGGACTTTTTCATGACTTTTGTGGAAGGAACAGCAATAATTAATTGTAAAGGAGAGGTCCCAGTCCATCCCTCCATGTTACCTGACTCTCTGGCTACAATTCCCAAGAAAACATCTTCAGACAAATACCAAGTTAGAATAAATTAGTTTTGCCTCTGTTCACTACAAGACAGTACATTTCCTCTTACAAAAAATAGTTTTTAAACCCTCCTGGAGCAAATGAGTTGAGGAAGAAGCCAGGTCTGTGACAGAAGACATAGACCTCTTCCAACAGCTATGAACACCTGTTCCTTTTTGAAGAGTTGTATAATTTTCCTGAATGTAAATTCCCCAATTAAAAAAAAAATAAATGCAAAGAGTGACACTTCATCATCTCATACAGGTAGACGAAAATCAAAACACCAGTGCCTCAGAGAAGCACTGATCTTTGGTGTACACCACCAATAGATAGCTGAAGACTGAACTGACAGTTAACTCAGAAATTTGCTTATTACTGAAGTGCTGGTTTAGGATTAACCAAGCTAAGCTGCAGCACTGCATACGAGTCCAAATGGTTTGCTGCACATGCATTCATGAGGAGCTTTGCTGGCTACTGAAAGGTTTAATCAAATACACGGAGGGTTCCCAAAATGTTTGAACAGACACTTAGGCAGAGCATTCCTTCTACTAACTGTGCACTTAGTTGTGGTGAGCTAAATGCAGTTTTGCTGCAAAATGTAGAGCTATAAAAAATATAGAAAGGCATTCTTTTCCACCATTTGCAATTGCACATGCACAAAAGCAGTTTACCTGAGGAGGGGAGCATTCATCTAGCTGTCCTTTCACAGCATATAATGTTGTTATCTTCACCGCAACTAAATGATGCTGCAAAATGTGATTCCGGATAAAGAGCAATGGGGAAAGCTGTTGAACCCTACAAAAATAATCATTCTGTAAAGATGAAAATGTTTCTTCTGTCACAGGCAAAATATAATAAAGAATACTTGCAGCCAGAACAGTGGATAGTGAAAAGGATTTTGCAGTTTGCCACATGGTACTGCAGCCTGAAATACTTCTGCAGTCAGAGCAGGAAGGTGCCACGCTCAGAGTCATGCACTTACTCCTCCAGTTAGTAGCTGAAGAGCCAAGCACATCATTGCTTTGGGGGGACTTGAGCACCAGAGCATGTTTCAAATGAAAAGCTTTACACCCTGCCTTAAGAATGTATTTTTCCCTAGCGGCAATTTGAGACACTCCATGTCATTCAGTACTGTGCAGCTCTGCCCCCTTGGTGTTCTCTAACATTACCATAAGCTTGGTTTAAGATGAGACCCCTTTAATCAAAGCTTACTTAACAACCGGGCTTTTGGAATTAGGGGATCGCTGAAGGACCCAACTTAGTGAGACAATAGTGAATAGAAATGACTTTGGCTTAATGGGAAGTATAAACTCTGATCCACGAGGAAACAACCACCTTGTGCCAACTGGGTAAGCAGAGCTTACACAGACATTTAATACATATGAAATTCTCAAATCCAATCTTTGAATTAGAAAATTATCATAGAAACGGAGATGCACAGATAAATATGACTGCTTCATGCAGTGTCGTGGATTATTTTATTGGTTAAGCCTTTGAAGCACAATTTTGAGCAACACCTTTTGATTGGGCTGCTCTGCTATTTAAATGGTGTTGCATATTGGTTGAGGAAGTCTGGTCAGCGTTGAGCTGTCACTGCCATGTCCTCATGATGTGTCGCAGCCAAGTATTCCGGTAGCTTCCGTGGCAAAGTACCTGCCAGCAGCATCTCCTGCCAACACAAGTGAGGTCCTGTTCAGACCACATGGTGCCATGCACTGCAGTGATTCTGCATGTAGACCTTGTAGGCGTCACGAGCTCTTTAAGGAGCAGCATTTCCTAGCAAAGCACATTCGTAACTCTCCCAGAAACAAGGGTTCCAGTATGACTCCAGTCAAAACCTGCTCCAAAGGAAGGTATGCTTATTTATATTCTGGAGGCAGATTTGAGCCCTCAGTATCTTGTTTCCCATATTAACTTCAACAAAGCACGCATTTTCCAAGGCTTGCTAATGAGCCTAGCAAATACTTAGGAAAAAATTTGAAATATACAAACAAACTCACTGTCAGATGGGTTTTTCCAAGGCCTGGACTGAAGCTCAGGGAAGTAGGAAATAAATGTTATGTCCCTCCAAATCTCTTACAAACTCTGACGAAGAAAAAAGAAAAAACAACCTTGATTCTCAGGCCAAATCTCCCAGCTGCTTTTGCAATTCATGACAGGTCTGGCTGAAGAGTCGGTTCATTTTTCTAAATCCAGCTCCTTCTCACAAAAATGTTATTTAATAACATTCAAATCCTGCTTATTTTGAGCTTAAAAAACAAACTTTGTTATAAGACAGTGCCTTTTCCTGCAGCGCACTTTCACTCATACGTGAAAACACCACTTTGATGTTTCTTTTGGAAATAGGACTCTGCCAGAAGCAATGCTGTTACTCAGAGATCAGGACATTTGAGAAGAAAATTAGCTAATAAAGATAGAATGATAAGGAAACTCAAATTCTGGTGATCAGTAGAGCTGTCAAAGCATGCGAGATGTAAAGCTCTAGAAACTACATGCGTCAGAATACAACTGATGGGTGAACAACCAACGCAAGCTCCAAATGCCAAAACATACAAGTGTCAGTTTCTGAAGGATATATTTCACCATATATCCCATATTTCATCAGTGCTAATCAGCACTGGATTCTCAAGGACTCTTCTACCTTCTTGCAGGTGTAACATTTCCAGCAATTCGCTACCTAGCAGATGTTTCTGTTTCCTTTACAGATTCACAAATAACAGGGATTTTATACCTCAGCAGAAATCAGAAACCACTTCTGCACACAGTTCTTCATGAAATTGTGTAACTTTGGGTTCAAATACACGTGTAAGCTGTAATCCAACTCCTCTGAGCATGTTCTCCTCACTGTTCGATTTTTCCTGTCAAAACACACAAAAATAACCATATAGGAACTGAATGTGTTTCTCAGAAATGCATATGCTAGGTTTGCCACAAAGCCTTTTTTCCACTCCCAAGATCCATTACTCAAAATAGCCATAGCTCTGAAGTACTGCCAAAAGACTGGCAAGTCACAAAGCAGCTTTCATATGTGCTCCGTTTCTCACCTCCCAAGTGAGGGTGAAGGGGTCTGGAGAGGTCCTGCTCAGATCAAACCTTTTTTCTGCCACAGGTAGCAGAGGCCTGTCTGTATGCAGCTTCTTCTCATAATAAGCTCGTCTGTAAGTACGCTGCCTGTGCTGAAAAGAAGTAAATATTACAACTTCTGACGTTTTATAAACTTCAGCTGAAGGAATGGGCCTCAGGCAAGGTGTCTCTAATGCCACTGTGTACAATGAGACAGCCACTCTCAGCTCCCAAATAAGTACACACAGTTTTGCTTGGTGAAAATTTAGGCAACAAGTTAAAACACATTACATTAAATCACACCAGTATTTGCAGACTGTTCATGAAAGGAGAAGCCAACTAAGGCCAAATTATGTCACCTGAAACGGGACTTATCACCAGACAAGTAGATTTAGATGAAAACTTCCTTCATCAAACCAAGTTCTCCGGCTCCTGAGCATGTCCTCACTTTCTAACATGCAGCACAGCCACAGCCACCTTCCTGTTCTCTTCCATGTGCATGAGACAAGAGGCCACCTCGGTAAGCCAGGCATTTGGAGACTGAAGGGAGGATGGAGACAGCATGGATTCCATCACACAGCAAACCCTCCCAGGTGTCGCAGAGTGCCACACCACGGCATGATCAGAGCCAGGTGCCATCCAACACATGCAGGAACACGTCATCCTGAGGGAGGGAGACAGCAGCAACCTGGAGCTCAGCAGCTCACGTCGCCTCTCCTCAGAAGCCAGTTCTGCGGTATTTCAGGGAACAGGGCTCCAAGCCAAGCCCCAGCAGATCTATGGGACGACGAGGACTTTGAGAATTCCAGAGGTTGCCGCTCCAAAAATACACTGTTTGACCAGCCTGCTGTCAGAGCGATTCCTACTAAAACAAACATTTAACATGTGCAAATACTAAAAGATGAATTTCCTGTTTGAACAGTCAGCACAACAGAATATTGCCAAAAGAATCATTGCAACATCTGTCAATGTAACCAACCAGCTACCAGCCAGAAAACAGGACAGCCATGGTCTGTCATCAAGAGCCAGAAGGAATGTCCCAGCAAAGACTTCCTATATCCAAACTAGCCCACAGAGACAAATGAATGGCAGGACAGGGTGCAAGCAAGATGGTCACTGGCATCTCCTGCCCTTCCCTTTGTAGCCAAGTAAGCCAACAACCAGCTGAGCAATGAAAGTACCTTTGATATGGGGCTGGAGGAACACAGGAAAGCCACCGTCCTCTGAGCAGTGATGAGTTTGAGCCTCGTTCTACCACCATGGCTCTGCCCTCCCCAGGTTTACACCAAGTGCTTATGATCACAGAGCCACGTGTCCACAACCAATATGCAAAGACATTGCAGCGATGGCAATGACAAGTGATTAGTATCAACAAGATACCTGGCTTCGATTTCTTTTATACAAACACTTCCCATGTCTTTGCTCATTTTCTAAGCATCCACATCATTTGAATGGTCACACTAGATGCAAGTCATTAATGGGGCAGATCATGAGTTTTTCAGCTGTGACCAGTTATTAAAAACAACAAAAAAAACTACAGTGCTTCGAATCAACTGACAATAAAAACGATTACAAACTCGTAGCAAGTTGAAATACTTGGTTTCATTTTTAACAGTTTTTAATAAAAAAGGCTGCAAGACCAACCAAAGGAGTGCAGAGGGACACCGGAGGCAGTGGCAGAGGCTACTTGCCCTTAGGGAGGGACTGAGCAGTGGGGCAGAGCAGCGCAGCAAAGCGTGCAGGAAGCAGGAGGAAAGAGCAAGCCAGCTGTAAATGGAAAAGATGACAGCAGAACTGGTGTCCCGGAGTCCTCAGGGCTTGAACCACTGGCTGGAAGCACACATCTCCACCCATGTCACCTGTCAGCATCTGCCACAGCTCAGATGTAGGCCTGGGAATCTATATTAGGGCCAAAGCCACCAACAACAAACCCATGGCATCAGATGGGTTCTTACACATGATTAGAAAGCAGGCACGGGAGAAGCATTTCCATTTCCCCAGGCTACTGTACTTTCAGTTCCTCCATTCTTCTGCATACCTCAGGTAGCAAACTTAACAGTCTTTGAGGGCCCTTATTAAATACAAACAGATCAGGAAAAAACACTGTATGATGAATTGAAAACCTGGTCATAAGCTTTCTGACTTCTCTATTACACAACATTAATGGGAAGATAATGCAATAAATAGAGCCACTTAACAATACTCCAAAAACAAAGCAAACAGTAATTCTGGCAAAATTTTACTTCCATAGGAGGTAAAATAAGATGAATAGCAAAGACCATGACACAGTCCCTTAGAGGAATGTGACGGCATTGGTCTGGGGAAATTCCCTTTTTGAGCTTGCTACCAGTAGAAATCTAGTGAAGTATTTTCTGAGAGGATTCCTCTTATGGCAGTGCATGGAATGTGCCAGAGCAGACTATAACATCTCAACTTGAATATGCCAGAGCAAAGCTAGCAGTAACAAAACAGCTGATTGCCAAGTGTTCTCCCTCTCAATACCTGCAGAGCCCCTGTCACTGCAGCCACAGCTGGCTTGCCTCCCATTTTGCATGTGAACGGGGTCATGGTTTCCCAAACCCCTTTTCCTGTTTTAACCTAAAAGGAGCAACCTGTGGCATGAGGCACATCCATAAATCTCTCCCAGCTCAGAGCATCAAAACCATCTGCGTAAATGGTTGGCTTTACGATTGGTGGCAGGTTTGCTGCCTGCTATTTTTAAGGTTGTAAAATCACAGAAAATAAAAAAGGGGAAAAAAAAAAAAGCCACTTCCACTCCTCAGCAATGCAGGACTGACACCTGCATTACTCTGACACCTGCATTACTCTGACACCTGCATTAGTCTGTCTAATGTTTCTAGTGCGTTACAGTGCCTCCAGCTTACTTGCACGCATTGCAACTGATTGTAGTTCTCCTTGTTTCCTTTGGGAAACCACCCCCAGACATAATCCACCTCATTATCAAGCAGCTCCTTTCAATAGCCAAGCTCAGTACTCTTTTTCTGTTTGCCAGTCTTAGTGATGCTTTGTCCCTTTCCTAAATTACTCCTTTATTATTTTGACAGGTAACGCTCTCCCTTTCACTGATAGTTAGCGAAACAGTTACATTCTGTAAACCATCAACGCAACAAATTAATGGAAGAATACTGTAAACCACCTCATAACGAGCAGCTTAGCATTCCTGTACATTAGCAAAACCTATCTTGGTAGCATGGAGTCCATTATCAGACACAAAGTTAGGAAGAAGCCCTGTGCACACCTCTCAGCGCGGTCCGAAGCAGTTAAATCCAGCTGGCTGAATGATCCATACAGCTGTGGTTTCCCTCAGCTCTTAAATAAAATATTAGGGTGTGTTCCTATTGTTTGTTAGCTGTCATCAGCCCATCTCTCAGCTGACGGAGGTTAAAGGCTATGTAGATTCCTGGGACAGCTGTTTGGTAATTGTCACAGCCAGTTACTTGGTAACCCACGAATGGCAATCTCAGGAGGTAGTTTCTTGGTTGCTAAGCGATAAATTCAGGTAAAATAACCTTTTCTTGGATTTTATTGCAACTATGGGCTCCAACTGTACAGTTCAAAACTATTTTTTTCCTTCCTGGGGATGGGATTTAAAATTATTGCTGAATAACTTTTCAGGGTTCTCAGGCAGCATTTGGTGTGGGTTAAACGAAGTGACGCTACATCCCACTCCTACTGAAATGGATGAACCCGCAGCAGCCTTCCTACTGCACGCTGCAGCACGTGTAGTTAATCTGCTGGATGTAACAGAGTGATTTACACAACAACAGGCTGAGGAAAGCAGAGAAGAAGGCAGGCTCTCCTACAAAAAAAGGACGTTCTGTTGATATTTCCTTTTTCCTTTCTTTTCTTTTTTTTTTGAGAAAATGCAACCTACAGGTTTGAGCTGAACCAGATGCTTTTCTGACTAATGCTTGCTAAGCAAGCCACCAAAGATCTCTGTGTCCTTGGCAGCGTTGTAGAGGTCAAGCTTCCCCACGTACGTGGGCCTTCAGCAATTTTCCCACGTGTGTCGCAAGCAGGAGCTCTCAAACACCATCTCAGCTTCAGTGCCAGATCTTCCCATAATTTCTTCACCTATGAACCGCAGACCCTAACGAGGACTATTTTTCTCCATCACAAGCTTATTTATGAAGGCCTTTGAGGATGAAAGCCTGCTCTTGCCCAACAGACACCTAATTTTCAGATGTGTCTCGAGGAGAGATGCAGCTGTGCGCAGTACGGCATGGCACTGCTGATGGGTGCCAGGGGATGGGGTCGGCTCAGCAAGGCTGTCAGCTGCTCTCCTGAGCCCGGATGCAGCACGCATGTGTGATCCCAGGGGTACTGGTGTGGGCTGATGGCTTCCCATGGCCATGGGTAAGAGGGCAGCTGCACTGCTGCCCTGCCCGGGGAAGGGTTAATGTCCCTGACCGTGTCACTCCATCTTACACAACCACGGAGCGCAGTTTGTATGCCTGTCTGTTCTTTTCATGTGTATTTTCAACAAAGACACTGGTTATTAGCTGCTACAGGACAAATCCCCCTGACCTCTTGTCCTTGTTATTTATTAATTCTCATGTCCATCTTCAAGGACCAGTGTTTGCCTTCCTCAGAGAGATGCAAAAGGAAGCTGGCTGAATTTGCTGCACCAAGTTAACCTTGCTATTGCAAAGCAGGACAGCAAAGAACTGCGGTTGGGGCTTGCTGCACAACAAAGCTCCAGCATGGGCCAGCTGCCATTTACATGTGCCTATGGGTAAGCGTAAGTGAGTGCCAAAGGCAGCAGGTGGCCCAGGGGAGCAGCTGCAACCCCCTTCCAACAAGGTCCGAGCTGTGCCTCATGCCACAAGTTCTCAATGGCTCCTTTTAGGTTAAAATAGAAACAGGAAAAGGGGTTTGGGAAGCCGTGAGCCCGTTCACATGCACAGATGGGAGGCAAGCCAGCTGTGGTTGCAGTGACAGGGGCTCTGCAGGTATGGAGACGGAGAACACTTGGCAATGTAAGGTGTTCCCTTGTCTGTAGCCTATTTGCATACATGAGGTATTTCTGTGCTGTGCACATACAGTGTCTGCCAGGCCTTCAACCAAAGTGCCCCAGAGCTGTGAGGTGAGCACAGCCTGGTAAAGGAGCAGCACAGACTACAAGAAAAATACTTCAACGTAGGTAGGCCAGTTATCTTGTGGATCTCCAAAACTTCAGGATGAGTGCCTCCATGGAAACCTATATAATGGAAGCATGCCCCTATAGAAGATGAGTCCTAAAAGCTTTGTAATGTTCAGGTTTAGACTAGTCTTTCTTTAGTAACTTTGTGTTATAACCGGTCATCTACCGGTGTTCTGCTGATAAAGTACACCCCAGCTGGACAAATAACCCTTCTCTTTTATTAATAAAGGTTAAAGGAGTGAACTTAAACCTGAGACTTGGTTCGAATGCCTGCTATACAGGCATGTAGCAAATCTTTTGTTGCAGCCACTGCCACAAAGATATGTTTTTCAGTGGGACAAAGGCACATTTTTCACTGATGGTGCTCCTCTGGTGAAGGAAGAAGCTCGTTTGCTGAAGGCAACACCCTGCCCTTTTCCTCAGCAAAAAGAATAGCAAATAGTCCGCCTCCAAAATTCGTGTTTCCCACAGTCTTACCTTTTATTTCATTTCATTTCAAGTTAGATTTCACTAAAACAGTTGCAACATACCTTTGGACAAAAAAAAACCCATGCTCCAAGAGAGGGATGGCCCCAGCCAAGCCTAATACTACCTGTTCTAAAGCCGTATTTTGTTTAAGGTATTTGTTTAGCATGCAAACAGATAGAAAATATCAGCTGCTTTGGATGTGCAATTGGCAGAAATTGGGCATGATGACTTGAAAAAAAAAGAAAAGCAAGCTACAGCAATCAGAGTTGGCAGGGGACAGGCATTTTGAGCACGGGGGGATTTTGCATTAGCGGTATTAAAGGCAATGTACGCTCTGTTGCTTAGATCGTGTTTAAAAGTGTTAAACGATGCAATCAGGTGAAATACAACAATACTCTACACCCACGTAGAAACCACCCGTCCTGACCCACTTCACTTCTTCCAAAGCAGGAAGAGTGATGGTTTCCATAAAAGAGGAAAACGCCGTCTTCTGTGTAATGCCAAGCTAAGCCTGCACCTACAGAGTCAATGAAAGCATCCCTGATGACTCCAGTGTGTTTAGGATCAAGCTGTCAGTAAGACAGACTCTTCTACCAGGGAGCTGTCAGTTACTGAAGTAGAACGCCTGACAATGTGCCTCATAATCAGGCTTCCTTGTCCCCCAAAAACACTTTTTTGAGGAAATAAGGTACCACCTCCATGAGACGTTTAAAGGCAGCTTTGCATGCTGAGAAAAAGTAACTCGGTGCAGCATTCAGACTGAGAAGGGGTTAGCAAAAAGGTTTTAGCATGCTGCAAAGAGCTCACTGAATTAAACGCACTACTGTATGTCTGTTGTGCAGAAAGGAATCAAATGCACCTTTTTCTACAGCATACTATCATCTCACGCCTCAGATTCATTTCTTTCCTTGAAATGCCGTTGTTTCCTTACTGTTCTTTATCTTTCTGTTTCTTTAGCTAATGTTTCAGAGGATAATTAAACTTCTGCTAATTAAGCAGCGCCATCCTCCAAGTGGCCAGGCCCTGCTTCTGTTTGCTTATTCTCCCGCTGCTCAGCCACTAAGCCTGCCTAAAGCAGCGGTGATTAAACAAGCGACGACTTTGGGGGACACAGGCAGTCCTCGAGCGCAACAGAGAAGGTGAAGATTTTTAAGTCGCAGAAACCTTAAAACTGCACCCTCCTCACTTGTCATTTTTGTACCTTGACAAGATCTCTGGCAAAAAAATTTTGCATTTTCAGTCTCACAAAAACCATGGGTTCTCCAGCAATGAGGCAACGGAAAAAATCAATACTTGCCATGTACCATGTAACCAATAGAATAAGGGCAATGATTTATGTATGGATGGATGCAGACTGAATCAGCTGGGGCCTCAAACAGAGGGAGAGAGAGAGAGAAGGAGAGAGAGAAAGAGGTGTGGGGGTGAGCTGGACTGCAGTGATTATTCCTACACTATGGCCAGATTTTTTTTTCTGCAGCAATAATCCCCCTCTCTAGCACTGCAGGGCATGGAGGAAAGACTAGCGATGTGTGGAATATATGATGGACCAGCTTTTCTCTTTTTGCCTCAGAATAATGATGCTATGTTGAATGTTAAGGTACAGTAAAAAAGGAAGAAAGATAAGATGTATGGTCTGCAGTCCTTCAGTCTTCCAGCTACCTCCACCCTCATAAAGACCACTCCAGTGGGTCAACAAGCAATAGTTTAAAGAGAGCCAAATTACCAACAGGATAAAAACGTACCATCACTGCTTCATGACAAGAAAAAGCAGGAAGGGCTCACTGAAGAGAACTACTGTATACCCCAGGAGTTTCTGCTGAGAATATAGTTTTGTAAATTGGATTACCAGGGATACAGCGCTACAAGGTATTTAATGGCTATGGTAACTTTTAGGATGTCTAATGCTGCTGTTGATTTATAAACAAAACTCTCGAGATAAAAATTTACTTATCTGTTTGTGTAATGTGGGATACCAATAAACACTTATCCAAACTCTATTCTATGCTTTGTTGCCGTACTGTTAATGGATATCTCATAGATGACTGTGAAGTGCTCAGAAATGTCCTACTGTTTCATAAACAATTCTTGCTCTGCAGTGTTAGCAAATTGTTAAAATAAACTGTTCTCTGCAATGCCTTGGGTGCTCAGGCTGCATTCACATTGTCAAGAATCGGATGTTCATTCAGTACTTTCAGCATTGTAGTTTGCCGTGAAGTGTTCTTGATGTAATTAATATTTCTGCCGCAATTACCATTAATGACCAAATCAGTTCTCTTCCTACAACATATATATGGCATTTAAACCTGGGTATTGGCAGGCTTCCTCTTAAGAGGCATAATGTTTTTAGATAATGCTACAGAACAATAGGAGGCCACTAGTTAAACACACCAGCACAGCAATGTTACATTAATTAAAGCTTTCAGAACTGTGATACATTTGAGAGCCCTGCGTTTTATACACCTCCGTGAATTGATAACACAGGAATAATTTCATTTCTGACTTTCCACAACATATCTATGACAATATGCTGGCAAGATTAATCATTAGCTTCCAGCCTACCTTCTTATGTTTTATGATTGTTTTATCAATGAACGTATGAACAAATCTAATTTAAGTAAAAATAGATGTTAGGTTTTAAAAGAATTACATTGCATGTGACCAGACTTTGAACTTGAATGAAAAACATTGCTGAGTGTTTGGCTCTGATATTTCCTAACTATCTCTTTTATATAAGTTACACTGTGCCTAACATACACGTGTATGCTCATATCAAAACAACAGCGATGCAATAAAATAATGACCTGTAAATGGAATTTGTATTTAATTCCCAATTGATTTGACAATGACAGACAACAGCATCTTTCAGAGTATGAAAGTATGAAACATCACAAAGCAGAGTAAGTCCATCTAGCTCGTTAGTGAGTCGGTCAGAAAATTCCTTTTGTGGCAAACACTCAGTAACAAATTAAGGTTCTTAGACCCCCGAGTCCTCTATCTTTATTAACCCCCAAACTGGAATGCAAACATTTGACAAATGCAAACACTTCTCAGGCCTGGGAATGATGTCAGGGTAAAATGGAGAAAGGTGTAGCCTATGTACCAGTTAAAGCGTGATAGAAAACGATCCACAAGTGAAGGTGAAGACACCTTAACAACTTCTGATGTACAAACAGTATGATGTGCACAGTTTAAAGGGATTTCTCGAACTCCTCAAAGTACTGAGAACAGAGCAGATCATCAAAACGCTTACCTTTGAGTAACACAGTGTAATTCCTCTGCCTTCTCTCTCTTTCAATTAACACAGCAGCAGAAACTCCGCACGCAATGCTGGACTCCCTTGAATTTTGTTCTGAGCTTCAGCCAGACTGCCACAGACCCAGAGCATGTGGAATCGGAGAGGGGTTAACGTGAAAACCTGGGCACGAACCCAAGGGAGAAAGTGGAACAGATCAGTGGAACAGGTGACAGCCCCCCAGCACCACGAGCAGGTGAGTCCTCCAAGCAAACAATGCCTCACAGCCAGGAAACTGTTGTTGAAAATTAATGAAAGCACCTTGCCTTGATCCCAGACCTCCACTGGTTCGATAAGCTGAAATACAAACTTAGGCACTGAAAGAAATCTGACCAAAATCATTTGATGTGTTTACGCGGTCATAAAGGCTTATGGCAACGCGTTTCATTTTAAAGCAACAGACAAGCTTCCATGTCTTAAGTAAAGGGCAGGGTGCATCAAGACACAGTGCACTCTGCGCTCAAGAGTCTGCAATGGCAACAAACCTTAAAAACTGAACGCTGCTGTTGTAATTAGGAAAAGGTTAAGGTAATGATCATGTTTGCAATATGGAAAATGATTTTGATGTTGCATGGGATAGTCTTTTTCGTGCAGAAATAAGCTCGTTTCTTTCCAGCACATTGTGTCCTCTTTGCAAATCAACGTTTGAAAACACTCGTAAGTTGAAGAACTCTCGTGGTGAAAATCCACAGCTAAATTACTGGAAGCTGATACAAAAGCACTGGAGAACAGAAATCGTATCGCCATTTTAAGAGAAGGAAGAGATTTTAATCTCACGCTTAGGGCAACTCATTTCCTTACTGTGCTTCCAGCTTTTAGCACGAGGAATTGACAGTTAGGGCAGAGTCCTGCCATGTGCACAGTGAGGCTATCAGGAGCACCAATTCAGCATTTCCGTTGACATCCTCCCAGTGTTTCAAGCATTTTTAGTTGGGGAACAAGGCCAAAAATAGGAAGCCGGTGTGGAACTTTGTGCAGCATTCTTAAAACGTGTGCTGTAACAGATCTGTTATTTTGAATTCCATTTCAATATCAGAAGACACACCGTTGTGTAGTAATGTCTTAGACCTGCTAAAATTTCTCACTTCTCTTAAAAGCCATACAATAATTCAAAATGGTTTAGGCACGTGCAGCTAGAAACACACACACTTAAAACTTTCTATTAAAAATTCAGTGAAATTAATTATCCTACTGTAATTTGTCCCGCCAGTAACAAAATGTCAGAGAAATTATGTAACTGAAATGCTTTATCATGTACTAGAACTGGAATGTTGTAGACCAACAAGAAGTAGATTCTGTGTTCACAATGATTTGTTCTTTATGTGGTCAGAGAACCGCTGAGTTTCCAGCAGCTGCTGAAAATGTGCAGCACTCTCAGCTCCATGCGAACATCAGTGGCTGGGGGAACAAACAGCACAGAACTCAGCCTAAAGCACAGCAAAGTAGACCACAAAGGGAATTTAACAGAAATTTGACGTGATGTGTTGTAAGATGTCAGCTTTAATAAATAGGAAAAGGAGGGGGCAAAAAAAATGAAAACAAAAGCATTGCAGGACCCAATTTGAAGGTGTCAGACACACAAAAGCAACACGCACTGCAAATAACCTGATGTTCTCTAGGCAAGGCCTTGGTATTGTGGGGAAAAAAAAAGGAAGAAAAGCTAAATGACCCTTGCTGTTCACCACACAACAAAACCGAAATGCTTGTGTATCCATACTCTTCCTGAGCAGGGGGGTAGCCAGTGGTTATCATTTGCAATTGCAGTAATTGCATCTATTCTTTGCCATCACCTCCCATACTTCCAGCGCGCATCACAACTCGGACTATTTTATCTCATGCAAACCATCCTAGCTGTGTCAACAGCCCTTGAATATTTAAAGAGGCATGCTCTGCCTCCCTCTTCTATTCCTCCTGAAATTTTCTGACCCCAGATCTCAAGATAGAGCAACTTCCATGGATTAAACAGTTCTATAGGAGTCACCTAATAAAACACTATTAATTGTAATAGATTTTTGTTTCTCCTTCCAATGCTATTTCCATGGCAACATTTTCACATCCTATTGTTGGGAGTGTTCTTCATTCCCCGTGTGGGTTAACCACAGGGCAGCAAGGGCAGGCTGTTGGTCAGCCTTTATTTTCTCTGGTCCTTCAGCAAAGGTTAGTTGGGGTCACCAGAAGCCAAAGGGTAATTACTTTTCCTCAACAGGGGTAAAGTCACACAGATTGCTATTGAGACAACTGTATGGACGACCTTCAGCTTTTTATGTTCAATCTTCTTTTCTCTTAGCGGAGCAATTGTTAATGGGGATAGCAGACAGAGGAAAACCCAGTGAGCAGCACATCACGTGCACCTCCCGCAATACGCTTTGCGGTTATGCTACTGACTGCTAGCACAATTTTTAACACCAAATCCACTTGGCGAGTCTAAGCCTCACCAGATTGCACAGTGACTAAACGTGGTAGCTGTCAATGATCAAAAAAGGACTTATTCTATGATATAATTTTGTATGATTTCCAGTCATTACAACTCAAGAACTTTTAGCAGAGGCAGCACCCTCGTTTTCTCTGCTTTACTGGCGTCAGTCTTATCACCAGCATCACTTGCTTCACTGCAAAGAATGAATTGGGATCACAGGTTTAAATATGGGAGATTTGAGGGCTCTGTGTGTCAGGCTGGGCTCCCTCCCTGAGCCTCCCGCAGAACAAGCAACAGCCCAGGAGTGACATGGACAGAGCAGGGAAAGGCTGACCTGAGCCATAGGGCAAGCCAGGAAAGTCATCTGGGTATCTGAGGAGCCTGTGTGGATTCAGGGGAGAGAAAGCATTACTGGAATTATCAGCACTGCCTTTCCTTCTTCTGATCCAGGCAACGAGGCCCTGGCACTGCTGCCCAGAGAGCTGTGGGTGCCCCATCCCTGGAGGTGCCCAAGGCCAGGTTGGATGGGGCCTGGGCAGCCTGAGCTGCTGAGGGGCAGCCAGCCCATGGCAGGGGTTGGATCTGGATGGACTTTAAAGTCCCTTCCAACCTCAGCCATTTTATGATTCCATGATACCTCTATTTTTAAAATAACTTACAGTGTAAAAGTCAATAGCACAAAACAAGAAGAAAAAAAAAGGGGGATGTCTTCTTTCTGAGATTTAGCTTTGGCCTTATATCTTCTGGCCACCCTTTTCAAGCTCAGTGCTGACAAAATTAAATAAATAACCAAAGCAAGAATCAGGTCCTGATCATTAAAATACCCATTATAAATCGGGAAAGAGCAACTCAGCTTCTTGATTGATGCATTACTTTGTAAACTCAGCAGAAGTTATAAATAATCTCAATGTTGATAAATGATAAATGTAAGATTTAGTAATCAATCAATTCAAATGGGGCTAAATGGAAGAATAATGCATCATTTATATTTGGTTATACTGTACAGTATGTAAATTATTGAGTACTTGCTCCACCGCTTTCACATCAAAGAGGTGGTAGACAAATAGACCATCACAAAACAGAATTATCAGCCCATGGCCTTGCAGTACTATTTAACCATCTGCACTACACACAGCGCATTGGTGGTGAGCCAGAGGACCTCCGAACTTTCTGCTCTCCGGCTCTAACAAGGATAGATCCTTCTCTGTTCAGAAGTTGCACTTTCTCAGGCACGTTTGGCTTTGAAGGGCAAATATTAATTCCTAAATAGAAATCAGGTTAAGAAAGGTTATGGACGATATCATTAAACTGTGCATAAATGCACTGTAGGGACTGTTTCCCAAGAAAGAACTTCGAACACAGGAATATAAGAGTTAAAATTTCAAATGTACCTTACAGACATCTATGCCTAACATACATGCATATAAGAGATCCAATGATATTATGAAAAATTGTTTGGTAAAAGCACTCAAGGTTGCTTCCATCATGGAATGACTCCGTATAGCGACCACATAGCTACGATTTGTTCTGAAACTCTATTTGCAACCTTGCACTTCACCAAAATAATTAAGATGCTGAATTTGTTGCAAAGGGACTTTCCATTTCCCTTCCGATGGTGATGCTAGGAAGCATGTCAGTCCAAGACAAGTAGAAGGGCAGGGGGAAATTGGGCATTTCCAACTATTAACGATCTACATGTTCGGGATTTTCCAGTTTTTCACTCTTACTTAAGACAACTGTTCAGGGTGTCAGCAGGCATCAGCGTGCAGGAGCTGGTACAGAAGAAGGCAGGCAAGGGAGTCACAGGCACTTCTCTGGCACTAATGGAAATCCCTCTGTCCCATCTGTTCTGAAAAATTTGGGGTTTCGGGAGAACGTGGAAAAATCCAGGGCAGCTCCACGCAAATTCATACAGCTGCCCCAGATTAACCTGCTTCCTTAGGGCTCATTGACAGCAGCAAAGGCCACAAAGTGCTGACGCTGACAGGCCAGAGAGCCCAGGAACATTTATTCACTCTACTTTCATCATTAATCTAGGAAAAAATTTATCCAATTTTATTCAGACAACATTGACATTGCCAGATGCAGGCTTTCATAATAGGTATTGAATCTTTAAAAACCACAGTGATATGATATACCTACAAGACAGAAAAGGCAAAAATCACTATTAAAATATACATTCTATCTACCCTATCTTTAAGTAAATCTGCACTATGGTACCACAATCACAAATTATTTTTAAGGGGTTATTTGGGTACATTTTGCATCTACAAGCAATGGCCAATAACGGCAGGGACTTGAAGATGGACTGCGTAGGCGTTTGTTTGCTTTGGCAACTTCTCTTGATTTTTTATGGTTGTCTTAATGAGAGGCATCTCTGAAAACTACCCAGTCTTCCAAAACATTCACCCCTCTCTAAAGTACAGCCTGCATTTATCACTCTATGCTTGTGTTCATGCAGCTCCAAAATTGCATAGTGCTATGTGAAACTAACAGCTGGAAAACCCAAAACGTTGAAGCTGTTTCCCGACATTTTACTCACTTCACATGCTTTTTCCCCAATGCCTGTTCCCAGCATCAGAGTGCAAATACATATTTCCCAGGCTGGGACATCTTAAGCATACAGCTCTTCAAATCTCCACGCAGCAGAAACCTCTCATGCTAAAAAGGATTTGTGAAAGTATGAAAAATATTTTCCACAACTCTGACACAAAAATCATTTTTTTCTGTAATGTAGGGAGGAAAAAAAGATATCCCACCAGGATACTAATGTCTGTGTGTGTGCACAGAATCCCTCTCCTATGCCATAAGAGCAGGTTGCCGAAGACAGTGCTGGCCATTAGCCACATCTACAGCAGACTGGGGATGACCTGTAAAAGCTTCCTATAATTATGTGAGCTATGAGTGTGATTATCTGTTCCCTTTTTGATCTTCTTCTTTGCCCAGAGAGGTGGTGGATGCCCCATCCCTGGAGACTCTCAAGCTCAGACTGGGTGGGGCTCTGAGCACCGATGGAGCTGTAGGTGTCCCTGTTCAGTGCAGGGGGGTTGAACCAGATGGCCTTTAAGGGTCCCTTCCAACTCAAATGATTCTACGATTCCATGATTTCCTGGTCCTCATAATTTCCACATCTATTTTAAACTTTCTTTCCCATTGGTTCTCTTGTGTTTTACAATTCTATGGAGGATCCTTCAGTCTGAATCCCTTTTGTCAGCTCACTATAAATCATTCTTCTTTTTGGTTGTGCCTGTACTGAAAGGGAAGGAGTAAGCTCAGACATTAGACTTGGTTATCAAGCTAAATCAGTCTGCTAGTTGGATTTTATGATCTTGAAGGTCTTTTCCAACCTTAGTGATTCTGTGATTGTAAGCCACATTCCTGGTTGTTCTCCACAAGGATTTAGTCCAGTGTCAGTGCATCTCCAGCCCACTGCCTAGCATGTTAGAAAGAGCCAGCCACAGAGTGCCGTCCAGAGGGCAGACTGAGCCTCTACCCAGTGCTTTGGGCTGCCACAAGGAGCAATGCCTGCAGAGACTCTCCAGTGCGCAGCCTGGGGCAGGACAGCCTCGGGATGCAGAGCTTCTCCCTGTGGTGAGAGGTGAGGCTGGTCTTACATCAGCCAGGTCGATGTCAAGCTTGCAGCGTGCAGGCAGACCAGAGGTGCTGGAAGAGATCTTTCTGTGCCTCTCATTGTCTAAGGATTTTCATTTCATATCTTTTCTATAATCATTCTGTTTCAGAAAACAATACTCACACTTTCTACAAGCTGCACCTCAGGGCTAACATGTGGCATGAAATCTCTTTCAATGACATTACACTCACTTTGATTTTAGCACTTCTGTCACAAATTCTAAAATCAATTGACATCACTAGGAATAGTGCCTTCTTTGAATAGTATCTAAGAGGCTTTCTGTCAAGGAAAAAGCAATGCTTACACTGCTTCCCCATGCCCAGACCCAAAATGCCCACTGGCTGTGTACTCAGGAGAGCCTGCAGAGAGCCACTATATCTTTCTTACCAGAATGAGCTGTCCGTCCGAGCTGGATGGGATGAGGCCCATGACTGATACAGCAGTTGGCAACCCTGCCCAAGGCAGTGGTTTGGAACTAGATGATCTCTAATGTCCCTACCAGCCCAAGCCATTTTACGATTCTATGATCACCTTCCATACCACACTCTCAATGGCAATACAGTTCTAGAATATTAAATATTTTTAATAGAAAAATAAGCTGTTGCATGAGTCGTACAGTAAGTATATTCCACACTGTAGAGTAGAGCTGGTGTGTTGAACAGGAGCTTTCAAAAAGCACGGTTTATGCTGCTCAAAGCAAAAGGCAGATACCGACTGTACTGTGCTATTTGGGAATTGCTGTGAACACCACCAGGAAGAGCACATGAAGGAAAACCACACACCCTGCTATGGCCCTTGCCTGCTCACCTATGGAAGTGCTTTCTTAACACTGTGACCCTCAGCATCTTGATTTTCTGCCAGCTTTTAAATCCTGGCTAACTAAAAGATTCACTACTCCTTACGATTCCTGACTTTCATAGTTTCTAGTCAGTCTTTGTGGCAGTCTATTACTTAATTTAATTGTGATGTTCCACTTGGTATTCTAAATGAAAAGACTCACCACTTCACCTTTCAGATTATTCACTTCGTGGTAAACTAATTTTGTTCTCAGAACATCTTCACTTTGCAACTGGAAGTCAGTGAAATGAACAAAGGTGAAAGGAAACAAAACCTGGTTGAACATTAACCCCAATTTTCCTTTCCAAAAGTCTTAGTTGGGAAGATCTGTTTGTAACACCGTACTTAGAGATACCGCTGAAGGTCTCCATACCAGATGGGCACATAACAGCCATGGGCACAGCCTGCCATGGCTCTCACTCCCATGGCAGTCTCCCTCCTGCACTGCAGCAGCTATGGAGTAATGCAAGCAGAACACACCAGGAGGTAAGGTACAGACAAAGACTACATCTAAATTTAGAGGAAGTTACATCCAGAGGCAAATTAAGTTAGGAAAGTCTAAGACTATGAGGGTGGGTTCTCAGTGCAGGAGGAGATGAATGAATGCGTTATTTGTAACTCTGAAAGTCATGGAGCCCGCAGCTGTTCAACACTGCAGCAGTTGTTCAGCATGAACTAACATCTAGCAGATGATCTCTGGAGCAATGATGTGAGCAATGCTGCAAAACTGGCATCTTGTTATGAACAAAACTGAAGAGCTTGCACGGGAGCCTTGAATGCTGATTGCTTTGGAAATGTTTTTGAGCTCAGCCTGAAGACCTGAGGTCGATAGGCTGCTTTTCTTTCTGGAAAAGGGAGCACTAATAGCTTGGACAGGGTGATTTTCTTTGGCCACAACAACTTGAGCAAAAAGCCCTAAATATTATTTACCTCCACCTTCATCCAGCGCAGCAAGAATGCTGCACTTAATTTTACGTTTCCAATCTTAAGATCTGCAGACAAAATTTAAACACTTTGCAGACTTAATTGCGTTGTAAAATAAATTAGTAAAACTTCTGGAAATTATAAACTGAAGGCACTCAAACATTGAGCCATGTGTTGGGGAGAGGGGTTAATCACTAGATTGTTTGTCCTGTTTTTTTTCCATGTGTTTTCTAGCATAGTGTTGTTTCCCACTCCACTGTTTCATCTGCCTAATGACTGCAGAATCTCTAAGCTAGGAACTTGTGTCTCCTTTATTTTGTCCAATATTGCCAATCACAACAATACTATCTGTTGTCCACAAACAAAATATCTGAGTTTTGCTGATGGTATTGTATTTGAGGTCGGAAACTGTGGGAACTTAAATTCACTTTTACAAGTGGAAGAAAAGAGTTGTTCTCGCATTTCTTTCTTCTAGGC
Organism: Pavo muticus; assembly: GCA_016647715.1. Taxonomy (NCBI): domain Eukaryota; kingdom Metazoa; phylum Chordata; class Aves; order Galliformes; family Phasianidae; genus Pavo; species Pavo muticus. The sequence goes on along the minus strand of JACDJE010000315.1, from coordinate 483,909 downwards.
TTTGGAAATTTATTCCATCTGTTGTGTTGCGTTTTGGCTGAAGAACAGTCCAAGTCCTATCACTCATAGTTACGGGATTGTGCGCTCTTACGACTCCTGCAACTAATTGCAGGTTACAACAGTAGGAGGCCTTTCCTGGCCACTTCCCAGTGCTTGCAGCCTTTCCTAGGGACTGCAGCGAAAAGCGGAGCTGCCCTGGCCCGACAGCCTGCTGGCCTGTCTCTGGCAGCAGGACACAGCACATGTCTACAGGAAGGGATAACAACATGGCAAATGCATGGTGCGGTCTTGGGTCTTTAGTGGTTCAATGACTTCCTGTGCCAAAATCTCTTTCTATGAGGCTACATGCTATCAATATATCCCAGTGGATTAAATAGTTCTTATGATCCGTGTTTGAACTCAGCATTTAGGGATCTCTCCCATGAACACTTCACCTTCATAGCAGACATTACATTACATTGTGTTCAGTTTTGGGCCCCTCACTACAGGAAAGACATTGAGGCCCTGGAGCGTGTCCAGAGAAGGGCAATGAAACTGGTGAGGGGTCTGGAGCACAAATCTTATGAGGAGCGGCTGAGGGAGCTGGGATTGTTCAGTCTGGAGAAGAGGAGGCTCAGGGCAGACCTCATTGCACTCTACAACTTCCTGAAGGGAGGTTGTGATGAGGAGGGGTTTGGCCTCTTCTCCCAGGCAACAAACAGGACCCAAGGAAATGGCCGCAAGTTGTACCAGAGGAGGTTTAGGTTAGACATAAGGAAAAACCTTTTCTCTCAGAGAGTGGTCAGGCACTGGAATGGCTGCCCAGGGAGGTGGTGGAGTCGCCGTCCCTGGCAGTGTTCAAGAGGTCTGGATGAGGAGCTACGAGATTTGGTTTAGTAGCTTGTGGTAGCAATGGGGATGGGAGGACGGTTGGACTAGACGATCTTTCAGGTCATTTCCAACCTTGTGATTCTATGATTCTATGATTAAGTTGGTGACTCAGTACTGTCTCATGCCAATGAACTAAGTAACAGCAATGAATTCAAAGCCAGTTCTAATGCACCAAAGAAAGAGAATGGCAGACGTTTGGATGAGGAGTGGACTCAGGCTAATTTTGTTTGTCTACCCAACATCACAGCAACGGACTGTCAAGTATCCAGTGCACAAACCATGTGATTAACTTGGACAGCTAGGCAAAGTGAAAATGGGTATTTATGCAGCACTGGAGGACCTGTACTGCATATTGAGCTGCCGCAATGTCCGTCAACACTCTCCCTTCCCAAGCCTTTTTGTCTCTGTGATAATTGTGCCTTTCGGCACTTCCTAAAGCTGTAGTGTATTTTTCTTGTCTTCCTCCTCCAATCTCCCTCTCTTGTCCCATGCCTCCCATCCTGCTGCCAGCACATCCCACTTGCCGTTCATCTCCCAGCCGTTTCTGCAGCACCTCCACACGGCTGGGCTGAGTCAGGCAACCTGGGCCTAAGGACAAACCTGAGTGGAAAACTTGTCTTTCCAAACATCAAATTTTCTTCATAATCAGAAAATCAGCAGTCCATGCCGATGATCCAAAAGGCATTACATAAATATTATATTACATTTTCTTCTTCCTGCTAGTGTCATTAGTATTTTTGCTAAAATTGGTAAGTTTAGGCAAGACTTAATGACTACTATATTCCTAACAGTATATAAAGCGTCTCCCTGAATTTGAGTAATTTAGGGCAGTTCACACTACCAAGATTCACAGCACTAAATCAATCTCATCTCCATGTGCAATATTTTATGCCTGCAGGTATCTGTATTTCTGAATACAAAATGCATCTCCGTATGCAAACAAATCAGGTTTATCTGAACAGCTTGCTGCCCTTTGCCTACCCAAAATGTCCTTTTCAGGTGCAATGATGCATTCAGAAGCTCGACTGAGTAGCACTACAATTTTGTGAAAATCTATTTAGTGTGCATTTGTAACAGAGCAGATTTCTCCTCAGATCCACTACCAATTATTTGTCAAATAATTATCCTAAGGAAAACAAACTGACATGATCCAAAATCAAGACTTCTTTGCAACCAGAATGAACTTCACATAAACTTTTTGCCTGTCACTTAATCACCATTTATTCACAGTAACTATGCGTTACTATCTTATGGTTGCTGTCCTTGCCCACAGAGATGGGGGATTCAGAACATTAGTAGATCCTAAAAAGTTATTTCTCCCCCAGAACATGTAATGTGTAGAAAAACCCTACGGAGCTGTTCCTGTTTTAGTGTCCACCAGGCTCCCAACAGTATCCAGGAACGATTATGGAAATAATCATCTTTCTAAGCAAAGGACTACACGGTGATGCGTAAAGTTTAATAACAAAAGCTTCTCCTGCTCCATCCGTCTTGCTGTCAGCTGGGCTGTGGCAGGAGGCAAGGGGTTAATGTCAAAATACATCTCCTGATACCCCGATTGCCTTTCCTCACCCATTGTTTCCCAACTTCTTTTGAATGGTCAGAAATTTTCTGCCTGAGTAAACCGTCAACAGAAAACAGAGCTGGACCAAATGGAAAAGTGAATAAGATAAAAATGAACCTTGCTGGTAATACAGAAAGGAGACCTGGTTACAGAGTCACGCATTTCTAGCACTAGCATTTATTGCGAAAATAGTGTCATTAAAAAATGATTTTTTTTCCCTCTTGCGGCAAAAATTGCTTAAGGATATCAACATTTTGTATAATGCCATAAATCTGGTAAATTCAGCTTTGGATAACTCGATACTCAGAACGGAAAAGGAATTAACCCAACTCTTCGGAAAGCTCTAAGAAAAAAGCTGTTCAAAATAGAGCATCGCTATGTTTTCCTCACACTGCTCCCATCAGCTTTCATTCAGCCTGACGCTTGATTCCAGAAGCAGCCTTTCTCACCAATACGCGAGGGCTTCTCATTCTTCCCTTCCGTTCTGATCACACTTAGTATTCTCATATTGGTGTGGGTAGCAAAAAAAATACATTCTTACAAAAAAAACAAGAGTAGTGCATTTCAGTTATGGTTTTCTATTGATTCAGTTACACTTGAATTGATCTCAAATTGTTTCAAGCAACTGTTCTGCACCCAAAACACCGCACGAACCACAGAAACCAGATCAATAGATTTCAAGTGAAATAATTGTTTTCCTTTGTAAGACCCCATTACTTCTTGAATGAAGAACTGTTTGATTGACCTCCAGGAAAGCAGCAGATGTGAATAAGCCAAGCACCTCAGGCCTTATCATTTAAAGGGAGGCCTTGAAAATTACAGGAAAGTACACGGACATGTGCTCGGGTAGCTGTGGGAAATACACAGCTGGAGAAGCCACAAAGCTGCATTCTACACGAACAAAATGAGAGCAGTAGCACATGCGTGGCAGAAATACACCTTTAGTCACTCACAAACACACCAAAAAAAAATGTTTTACTAGATAAGAAAAATGTTCAAGGATTCTGGAGCGACTGGTTTTATTTTCACAGTGTTAGTGAGCTTATTGTCTGGCACTGATAAATGTCATGTAGCTGTGCCACTGGGCTCACGTCTGTCCCAGTGTGTGCCACAACTGTAGTGCTCTGTGAGTGCGGCCCTTTCCAGGCTGCCACATTCAGACACACAAGGTAGAGGCAGCAGCCAAGGAAATCAGGGTGACCTCATCGGATCTACCGGCAGGACGCAGATTTATACCAGGTTAACAATTCACTGGGGTGCCTAAGTGCTGTCAAACAGAGTAAGACAGGCTCTCCTAGAGGCTGAGAGCAGGTTGATGGGGCTGCGCTGACCCTAGCAGATGAAATGCTAATAGCATCCCCAGGCCACATCTGCAGCACCGCACTGGAGCCATCCAGCTGCAGCCCTGCCTCTGTGTGCTCAGGACCTTCCCTCACCTACCTGCAACTGCACCTTTTGCAGGGAAAGGAGAGCCCAGAGAGCATTTCCTGTCCGCAGCTGTGGGCAAAAGCGGGACAGCTGCAGGAAGCCACGCAGGAGTGAGACCAAGCAGTGCTGGAGGCAGTGGTGCCTGAGATTAGGGCTGCGGTGGGATGGAGCAGCTGGCCAGAAGGTTAGGGCACCTTGAGAGCATCCTTACTGGGAGGTGATGCTGCAGTAACAAACATGACAGGCTGGACCTGTCAATCTCAGCCCCAAATACCACACTGTCATCATTATAGAGGTTGAAATGGCACATGGCAGCAGCAAAATTACTGCTTAGGTAATGCAAATGTGGGAGTTCCCCCAGCGGGCAGCAATATCATGCTACAGAAAACACATGTGCAGCTACTTATAAATTGCAGTTTTCATCAGCAGTTCTACTTGTAGATAATTCCTACCCTCAGTTGATGCTTCCCCCACAAAAAAGTAGGAAAGCAGAATACAGCGGTGATATTTTGTGGTCCTCAGACAAATGCTGCTCTCCCTAGTAACAGTCCTCCTGGTATTGGAAATCTTTATTTCTTCTAATTATATTGCAAATAAATTAAATGATCGCATTATGCCGTAGTATGTTTTTGTAAGGAAGTCTTGGTTAGCTCTTAGCACATATGAGACCCGATCTGCGTTTTACTCTTTTATGAGCACAATTAATTGCAAACACCTTGTCATAAACATTTTAAAAGGTCAACAGATTGCAACAATTTTGCTAAAGAGATAAATGGTCAAATAAAACATTGAATTGTTAATTCCCAGGTGACAAAAAGCTGCATGAGTCAGATCAATAAGAAGACACAGAGTGAATTCTGGGATAAAGGGCGGGTCAACCTTGAAGCGTTAATAACTCGCTCCTGTTATTTTGCTCCGGCACATCATGTGTTCTAGCAGGAACTGCTAATAGCAAAGTAGTGCCCACAGATTCACAGAAGTAAAAGTGGGCGTCAGAGATTACTGAAATGGGGGAAAAAGAAATCAAAATTAAAATCAAAATTAAGAAAGGATTTAGCTCTGTTAACACCAGGAAAAACAATGGGTTTATAGAAGACAGGTAAGAGCACAATCTTCCTACTATTTCTAATCTAACGTGTTAGTCAACTGCTGGATAGGGCATATGCTCTCTCTTTCTTTCCAGATTTTCTCCTTTCAATCTTAATGCTGGGCTTTTATTAAACAGTGTCTGTTGAAAACATACTGCTTGACTTAAGAGAATTTTAAGAAGTCGTTGTGTTAGACAAAAAATGAGTGTGCTGACATGATGTTCAGGTGCTCTGTACTGTCAGAGATGTTGTTACGGAATTAGAACGATGTATATCAGCCTAAAAGCTGCCCCACAGAATACAGTAGTGTTCGTGGAAGGTCAGACACAGAAATTAGCATCCTTGCCAGATATGTGCTCATCCGAGAGTAGGCAGATTCTTTCTGGTGTTTCTATAGCAGATGACGCTGCCACCCTTGTGCTCAGCATTCCTGTCTGCTGGAAACAGCATTTTATACGTTAGTCCTCCATTTACAGGGGGACTCATGCCTTCCTGTCACTTACTGGCCATTCAAATCAAAACGCAAGTTGGAAATTGAGAACGTACCATTGACAATTGAAAGCTGAAAATTTGGATAAGAGCATCGTCAGGTCAAAATGCTGGGTATGAAGGAGGGACTTACGGAGTCCTGCAGGAGATACTCTCTGTTATCTATAAGCCACCCCTCTCGATATGATATTAGTTGGATTACAGTAAAAGTCCTACGAAACAGATTTTGCTGTTAAAGCTCTCCCCATCCCATTTTGTGACTACCTTTAGATGAGATGACTGATTTTTTAATTCAAATTGTTAAAATTTCCCTTCCGTCTTATTCATAAAATTCCAACAGAGAGCAGCTAAATGCCAAATATGCCACTTGGAACTGTTTATTGAACGACTGTGGCCAGAGGCTGGCTCTTATTCACTAGTGAGGTAGAATGGGCTCCTATTTTCACTTTATTCTTGGGAACAAAGTGAGGAGAATCCGAGGCCATTGTGAAGAGACCACCTGAAGAACTCTTCCCTAAAGCAACTCTTTTCAGACCTTTACAGGGAAGAATACAAAATTTACAGCCTACGTGCCAAGAAAACCAGCTTACCATTATTTAACTGAGGATATCTTGGAATAAAAGACAGGCTTTTCAAAGAGGACTATGAAACTTACAGAGCTAAAAATGAAACAAACATGTAAAGTCTTCTCATACATAAAGAAAAATATCTACCACCATTGTGGGAAGGTCTGAGGAACTCAAAATAAAGCAAAGCATTAGTTAGTGGGATAAAATATAGACAGCAATGTCTGTATTGATCCCACTGGACACTTGAAGCCAAATGAACATTTGAAAGGTCAGTAATTTTACTTCTGCCAAATTGGATGTTTGTCATTTGTATCAGACCGAAAGGCAAATATCTGAGTAAATTCAAACGTAGATTTGATTACCCCATAGCTCTAACAGCAATCTCACGTCATGTGACATGAAAAATGTAGAGAAAGCACATAATCCCATATAGCATGCTGATCTAAGGGATGCACATAGCATAGAAATACCTTACATGGCAAATGCCATGAAAACATGTTTTCCTCTGACAGCAAATTTTAAGGTTCTGCTGGCTACTCATTAAGTGATTTTACAGATGGAGATAAACTCTCTTTTTAGTTCACTTCAGAAATATCTATTGGGTCTTATGCAGACTGTAATTTAAATGGATTTATTTTTAATCGGTTTTAATATTTAAACAAAAATTAACTCAATCAGTTTCCTACTCAACTTTGAAGTGTGATTTTGGCTTTAGAAAGAAAGAAAGGCATGTAACTGTATTTTTGCAAAGAGAAAGAAAAAAGATGTTTCCACTTAGTGTCTCCTAAAGACATCACTTGATACATACAACACGAGGCCTCAAGGCTCAATCAATCAATGGCAGTTATGCCACTAAAATTAATGGCTATGGGACGTGACTCAGGTGAGATTTTCTTTTCCTGGAGTATTTAAAATTTAGAGAGTAGCCTGAGAGATTTCTACGACACAGATATAATGGTAATAAATAATAATCACTGAATGGATCTGTCCAATATGGCAAAGGAAACAACGGTAAAATAACTCAAACAGATGTTAAGGCGGTATCTCTCGTGATGAAATCAGCTGACATCCTCAGAATACACATGAACAGCACAAAGGGACATGAACTGACATCCTACCCTTCTGCAACTCCTCAGGGTTTATAGCATTTCTGCAAAAATCCTGGTGACTTCCAGCCCCATTCTTCCACAAGTCAGGTACCTGGAAGCTGCCCCGACCCGCTTTTATTTCCGCAGCCATCATCTCCTACACCACTCCTCTTTCGGAAGGTGGAAAAAAAGATTGATGCAAAACTATACACTGGCACCTATTGGAATCTGTGTGACAAACTGCAGCATCCTTCAGGGAAACACAGCACACACAGTGACTACCGCATGGACCTTCCTTTGTCTGTGACACCTAGGAAAGGGAAGTGTCCAACACTCGCAGCCTAGGGGCTAGCAGGACATGAGAGCCCCCGGTAATGCTTCCCTCCACTGCAAAATTACAGCTATGCTTCACTGCCTTCTGCACCCCAGGGTACAGGAAAACATAAAGTCCAGCATTACCTCTGCTCTTTTGTTGCTGTGATTGTAGAGACACCCATGTTATGGTCCACAGATTTCTGGCTAGCGTGAAGATCATACTCTGACAGGCCTACAAAGAAAGAGAGAAGATCTTTTTAGGTTTCCTCCAATGCGATTAAGTACAGGTCACTATCAAAGAAAGTCCATTAGGGTGAGAGTCTGCAGGGCTACCTCTGAACCCCTACTTACAATTCAGCTCTGGTTAGCTATCATTAATATTTCGACTTCATCACTCCCTGCTAATTTTGTTTATTGGGCTACATGACATCAAAAGCATATAAACGAGGTGCTTCGGTACCCTATAACCATCTAGTATCTCACTTTGCTGCTGCTGTTTGCTTTATTTAGCTGTGCACACCTGGAGCCTGCCTTTCCACAAGAAGCATGCACGTGAGCCTTCTCTTTGTAGGCTGACTCGCTCTGTGACACCCAGACTGACTCTGTTGGGCCCATCGTTTGAGCCAGGAAGTTCGTAACATATCAGTAGCGGCACAGAAAGTTTTCTCACACAACAAAAGACAGAACGAGCCATTTTTAAAATCACATCTTCTCGCTAATTTTAAAGATGCAATGTTATTTACATCACTTGAGATATGACACGAAATCATCTGTTTTCCACAACGTCCTTTTAACCAATACACACCACTGTTTGACATAACTACTTAAGTCTCCTTGGTCTGCCCAGAGAGGAAAGCTAACAGCGTGTGTTATGTGCCTTCTAGTAATCCTGTTGGAGCACGAATGTTAGCTTATTAAAGCAAATCCCATCTACTAAATACCCACAAAGTACTCGATAGCCCCGGCTGACCGCTGCAGTGGTTTTAATGCCTCAAAATTCTAACACCAGTTTTTACAAACTGAATAATGCGATAGTCCCACAGTATAGTAGCTTAACCAGAAAAGCTCTACGTTGCACAAATGCAGCCTGAAGTGCAACTAATTCTCGTGCCGTTTTCCCAATTATATCAAACAAATGTGATTTTGACCCCGTAACTGTGGTCATGTTAAGGCGAGAGTGCGAACCGCTGTGACAGCGCACGTCCTGTGCCTCCCAGCTCCTCCTGTTCCATTAGCAAGCCCCCGACCTCCCGCGGGACCCCAGCAGCAGCTCCGAGCAGCACAAAGCAGCAGGAGCAGCATGGAGCAGGTGCTGCAGCTCGCTGCCGCCGTGGTGCGCAGGGAGGGAGAGCCGTGGCTCTGCTCCCCACCTCTGAATTGTCACGACGTGGAGGGGTCTCGCTGCTCTCACAATGCAGCTTTAGAAGCGGATCCGATGCTTATCAGGGGTTATACTGTGACACAGTTAGACAACTAGTAAGGCTGGAAGAGACACGGCCTCAAGCGCTTTTGTGATTAGACTCAAAATCCAGCGTATAGTACATTTAATGGAGGCACAGCAAAATGAAATACATAAATGTAAATAAGTTGCCATCCAGTCATGCTGCAGTCACAGCACCGCCGTGCTCAGACAGCAGTGCGACACAATGGGAAAACACACACTCTGCACCGTATCAGTTGTGAAAAATACTGCTTAGCAGTGACATAACAGCCATTCCAAAGGAGAGCATCACCTGTGACTGGACCTTTGTGGTGACACGTTGTTGACCATTTGCATCGTGCTCTCTCCCATCCCTCTCCTTTCTGCTTTCCACCTGTCCTGTCCCCGCAGCCCCCCAGGAGGGGCTCCCTAACACTCAGTGCTCACCACTCCAAGGACAAAGGCATTCAGCTTTGCTTTGTTTCTTGCACTGCCAGAGTTCTGTGCCAGGCAGGTCATTATAAGTGTCTTAAGGAACCTCCAAAAAGCTGTGTTTTCCATACAGCCATAACAGTCTCCAGTACTTACTAGGCAAGCCATGACATTCCCATGTGCTCTCATTCAAACCAAATGGAACCACTGGCATCCAAAGCCAACAGCACCTACAGGTGCAATTACCTGTGCACATGCCCTTAAAGTTGCATTTTTATGTAACCTCTCAATGCAGACTACCTGCTCTGGTCCCCAAATGCATGGAGACCATGCATTTTAATGCCTTCCAGCACAAAACAAGACAAAGTGAGCACAAGCGTGATGAATCTTTCTGATCCGCCAGCCAGCACACTTGCCAAGGTATTAAGCACAACTGCATGAATATAAAACTGCAACGAGGCCAGAATTAAATGCTCATTAAAATCACACTACTGACCTTTTAAAATGGCAATATAGGATAGCTGTAGCTAAAAGAAACAGTAAGGGGACAGTAAAATCGTGTTAGAGCTTTCTCATCTGTGCTACAGTAAGCTATGTGTCTCTTCTGCTAAATAAACACAAGTTGAAAGAATGTGATGTTAGTCAGTAGAGGTATATAGAGTAATAATGTAATACTGCAAAAGGAAATCCAGGCACATTGTTTAAGACATGGAAGAGGTGCTGCCTTCTAAAACTCAGACCTTGCACAACAATCCATGCAGGATTACACACCACTTTATATGGCACGATCCGAGCGCTGCTGGGTCCTGCAGGCAGCACATCTCCTTTGGCTCCTCAGGCAGTGGGAGGAAAGGTGAGAAAGCCACTGCGTGTCCCCATCATGCAAGGCTATGCCATGCAGGGCTGTGCCACCACTACAGAGCTAACACAGCCAGCACTGCTCTGTGTCTGCTCCCAAAGACACGGGCCGTTACGCAGCCAGCTCAGGCACTGACAACACAAAACAATTGTCTACTCCTTTCTCCTAACTGCACACTTGGGTTCTTAGGAATTTGATTCTGAAATGGTGATTTGTGCGGGTAAGAGGTGTAAATGCCTGCCCACACCACGCATATGTGGCAACCACATTTAGAGAAACAGCTTCTTACACGGCCCTCAGCACTGGCAAGCCAGGACATTTCTTCTGTTATATTCCTATTTCCATGTGTGTCAGTGTGTCTGTAATAACACACAGACCCCTCTGTCTCGGTGAATTGTTAGCAACATGTTAAAGAAACATTCATTTGGGTCTCCAAAGTCCTGGCAAACTTGGACCAAATTCAGAGCAGGTGCCAATTTAGGGCTGAATATAAACTAATGAGACATAAAAATGTCCCTTTGGTCGTTCTTTTATGATGCAGCAGGGGGCCATTTCTTCCCAGACAGCTCTTCTTATTAAATGTCCATCAGTGAGAAATTTGGAATATCCTCTGAGAGTGTTTCTTTGGGGACACAGCTGAAACCTCCAAGCTGTGCATCCCTTCAACACCCGTGTTATCCCACAGTTCATCTAACTTAGTTGTTCAGCCCCATCTTTTCAGCTTTGGGCTTCAAATTCTTTCCCGCTCCCTGAGGCACGTTATATGCTTGTTTTTAAAATCTCGGAGAATACAAAATAATTTGTTCTCCTGCCCAGTGTCTCCAGAGTTATTTGGGAACAGCAGGATTTCTTTAAGGCTCCTGATTGAGTCTCTCATTTAAGTGCAGAAAAGCAACTTCTATTCTGCACCCCTCTCAGCAGATTGTAGTAAAAGAGGAGAGGGAAAAAAAACAAACAGCAAAGCTCTGACAGATGGTACCCAGCGTTTGACTCATGCTGGGCTCAGCAGGACCTATAGTTTAGAAGGTTAGGACTGTCAAAAAGACTCTGCTTATCAAGTGAGTAACAAAGTGTGGACTGCCAGGCTGTTTCCTATAGAAAACTTGCATTTTACATGTAATTCTCAGCTATCTTTCTGATGCTTCCGAAACTTCTGAGGAGCAGATGCATGCTTTTCTATTTAAGAAGCAGTGGGAAGCTGCCTTGCCTGGAGCAGCCGGCAGCACGGCCGGCCAGGGGCTGCAGGGACCTCCGAGTAAACCAGGCAGCAAGGGCAGGACTCTTCTTCTTCATTCTCCTTCTCTTGCAGTCCATTCTCTTAAACTCTTGCCCCAGTCTGAGGACTGCTTTAACAAAGCAATGTGGCAAAGTGCAAGCAAAGGCAGAAGGGTCAGAGCAAAGCTTACCAGGCTTTTCTTTTTAAGTCATTTCCAAGCTCATGCCAGTCAGCGTTTATCGCAGCACAGGAGTGTCTGATGTGACTACAAACGTTAGTGAGCAGACCTGAAGGCAATCTGAAGTCTGGAGAAGTGCAAATAAGAGGTTAACAGCTTGTACCCCTGTTCACTGGTAAGTCTGGACTTTTAATTTTGGGGCCAGGGTGGTCACTGCTCCATGTAGTGTTACTGTGGATAGGTGACAGGCACTGTGATTAATCATCGCTCTAGCACTGTAATTATTCTTTTTCCTCTGCAAAGTAACGCCAGTTAATTTGTTTAACAAAAACATTGTTTCAGTCATAAAGTAAACTGGTACCAACAGTTAGCAGCTGCTCTTCAACAGACAGAATTAATGAGAAAGTAACTGCACAGCAAAATGCAACCTTTTTATTGCCAGCACTCAAGCTTCTGTCATTGCCTCGTTTGCTTTTTATTTGGGACTGTGAAAAATGAAACGAGTGCAGTGAGTTTACAGAGCATAATTAATTCAATGTGGATTCATCGCTATGCCCGGATTCAGAGTTGCTTCATGAAAGACTAGTTTGGTACTGAGTGGGCAAGGAGGAGGAACTGGTGGTGGCAGTGCCAGGCACAATGAGCAGCGTGGCTGCACACAGCTTGATAACTCTGGTCAAGCTGCTGCCGGAAAATACAAGTGTGTGGTCAACAATTCTCTCATTACAATTACTTATTAATTAATATCACATTGATTATGTTTAAGCTAAAACCAATGTGGTGCTCCTGGAGAAGATAGCTCAGGGTGCTTTGTAGAGGCAGCCTGTGTTTGAGAATGTTTTACCTGGTTTCTATAATCAAAACTCGCTCTGAGTACAGCAGTGAGCAATGAGGATATTTCTTTCATTCTTTTTCAATCTTCAGTCTAAGGCAAAAATTCTGGCCTGAAATGTGGTTAATTTATTTGAGGGCTAAATTATTTCACCTTCCCTCTCTCAAAAAAAGGTCAGCAGCTGAGCATACAACCTGTTGCTTTTCACCTCACCTGATCTCAGATTCCATTCCCCAATTCAAACCTCCAACAAATTATGTAGAGATCATAAGAAAAGACATTATCTATCCAAAACCTCAATTCTCTTTAGCTCTCACATAATTAGGCCATGACCCCAAGTGAAGGACATCCTTGTGCGATACTTTTCTGAAACACACACACAAAAATGAGCCATTTTCTCAGCCATCACTACAGGGCACAGAAGGTGCATCCTAGCAGAAGCTGTGTTCCCATCCCCTCACTCAGCACAAACCTGAGGACCTACAGCTCAGGGAACAGGCGATCTCCCCTCTGTACTCAGCAGGACTCTCCTGGGCTGTGTCATGCTGCTCTGCTAAACACAAACTGCCCTGAGCCAGGAGCTGTTCTTTTGTCCTTTCCCCATCCAAAGCAGGTCCCACAGAGGGACTTACCAAAGCATGAGGGGTCATGGCAGGGAGACGCCTGCCAAAGGAGAGGAACTCCCCTCCTTGGGCCTGCCAGGACCTTTTTTTATTATTATTTTTTAAGAGGAATGTGGAACAAATTATTACACTGACCACAATCCTTTGGTTACTCACCAGATTTGCCTTAGTCCCGTGGACATACACGTGAGCTAGTGATGACTGATTCTCACTGGCACGAGGTGTTCACCAAAAGGACTGAGAAACCCAAACCTAAGTGAGTGTCAGTAGCCAAGAAGTGATGTGGAACAGAGAGAGAGGACAAGCAGAGATCCTTGGCTCCTAAGGATCTGTTGCCAATCTTTGGGAACCTCTGGGCCATGAGCAGCAGGACTTTCCCTGCCCTGACCCCACATCTGCCCAGGGCAGAGCTGAGCACCCAGGCAACCACGTGCTGCCAACAAGGGCAGCGGGCACGCTGGCCTGGGTCACCTCAGCAGCTTTGACCAACCTACCTACAAACTGTGACATGAAATAAATCCCATGAAGGAAGGCCTTGACTGCTCCCCTCATTCTCCAGATACCCAAAAATAGATGAACAAATAAATTACTAACCGTGACCCAGAGCCTGCCCACCAGGCTGAGAGCTACTTTCACTAAAACCAGGGCCTCCTCTTCCTCATACACGAGCTGGGGAAGTCCCACCCCACCCTGCACACAGCAGGGCTGCTGCTGCAGAGCGGCTGTCCGAATCCTGACCCCACAGAGCAGCTGCAGGCAGTCCCAAAAAGGACAGAGGTGGATTTACTTGCTGCTCAATCTCTGCAAGCCTTTTATTACCAGCATCACTGGATGCCATTTAAACATTATTTTTATTTATACCTTAATCGAAGTAAATATGCAAACAGCTTCTATAAATTTTATAAAACAGACAGGAGAGGGAGCTCTCTCTTCATCCCACTAGATTACGAATGGATTTTGCTGAACATATTAAAACCTAACCACACTTTCATTCTATGTCACATGTTACTTCTTGTCCTTCTTTTGTCCTGGGACCGTCTCCTCTTAGCAAACAACTTTGTAACACGAAACATTGCTGTGTACCACAGAACATTTTTTTGGACGAATGCAGTAAGCACATTTTAAAGGCACTTTTAATTTTGGTATAGGAAAAAATGAGGATATAATTCCTATTTACAAAATTCTTCTTCCCTACTTACTGATACATATACAATCATACAGCATGCTCTGCACATACGTCTGCATCAGAAGTGCACTTCTTTAATATCCAACTTAAAGTACTAAGTGGTTCTTTTAACTAACCACCACCATTAATATGCTCGCAGATATTTTGTATTTATCCTGGGATCTATCACACCAACCTGAGATTTCTGGCAGACCCATGTGCAATTTTAAGGTCAATCCCTGAAATATCGAATTCAGAAGAAATACATACTAGCAAATAAGCCACAGCTAAAATAATCCAGGACAAAAGGAAGTCACGCTGCCTGCCTGTTCTCATTGTGCTTATTGGAAATCTTATTGTAATGTGATCTTCATTCAAAATTCTGAAAAAAAGCAAAAATGGAGAGCAGAAATGCTTGTATCAGCATCCAGATATAATGCTAAAAATCAAACCGCGAGTTACATCTGTCTCGTAAAGGCTATATAATAAGATTTACTTAATCCATTTGAAAGAAAAAAAAAATGTTTTTGTCCCCCAATTTGTTGCGACATCTGAAAGTTCATGAGGTTATGACCCCTCTTTAAGAAAGCATCTTCTACCACCTGCAAATACCCCAGGAAAGCAGTCTGAAACAATAAAACACGTGCTAGTTAACCGTTACCCGGGCAACGGTTATGCTTCAGCAATGGGAGGTTTCAGCCCCACGGTGGCTTTGTCTAAAGAAGACATGGCCCAGCTGTTACCGAATAACCATTGTTGTAGATCATCGGGAAATAACAGTCAACACGAGCTGAGCCCTGTGGAAGTTCCTATTCTCTTCAGCATCAGAGGTACAGCGGAGTAAAAGGACAGAAAAGCAGGCAGTTTACTACATAACACGAAATACGATAGTAGTAAAGATGGGAAACCGACCCTTCGATAGTAACTCATCCTGGAGTGTGTTCAAATCGATTGCCTTTTCACTTCTAGGACGATGACTTTTCTCATGCAATAACCTCGGTACCCTAGATGGCAAATACTGAAAGTATTAATTAACCAGAGCATCAGAAAGTTCCGGAGCCTGAGGACAAAGTTATCCTTTGTGCTTACAAGTGAATCAGCATGCAAAGCCCCTTTTTTTTTTCTTTGCATCAAAAGGACACTTGCTCATGCAGCAACAGATTGGTCTCCTGTGCAATAGGGATGTACAACAGTCAATTTTATTGTCTTGAAACATGGTATCACTGCTTTCAGTCAAAACTTCCATTTCCCTTTGAGAAGGAGTTTGGCTGACTGTATCGGTTAGTCTGTAGAAGAGAATGAATAATTTAAGAGGGTTGTTTTGCAGGTTTTGTCAGTTGGGTTTTGCCCTTTTCTTTGCTTTAAACAGGATTGTCAAAGCCCAGACCCTGGTCAGTCAGTGCAGAGCTTTCAGTAACAGCAACACGCCAAGAGTTCATTCTGCTATTTATGAGAGGTATCCTGTATTTCCTATCAACCCACCCACTCTACAAAGCTGACTTCTAGCTACACTAGAGGCTGCAGTAAGATGGTGCTGTGCTGTACAGTGCTCCTCCATCCACTCTGCAAAGCCCCTCAGCAGCTGCCAGGAGAGGCCGCACCTGTACAGAAGCTGATGTTTAACCACACCAAGTCCGCACTGAAACCAAGATATTTCATGATCTCTATTTTCTTTCTTCTAAGCAAAGCACAAGCTGATTTCTCCAAAACTGAAAGGTGAGGCAAGGGGAAAATGTGGCTCGGTGTGTTACAATCACAGAATCCTTAGAGTTAGAAGGGATCTTTAAAGGTCATCTAGTCCAACCCTCCTGCAGTGAACAGGGACACCACAGCTAGATCAGATTGCCCAAGGCCCGCTCCAGCCTCGCCTTGAAAGTCTCCAGGGACACGTCATCAACCACAACACTTGGCAACCTGTTCCAGTGCCTCACCACCCTCACTGTAAAATATTTTTTTCCTTATATCTAACCAAAATCTATCCTCTTTAAGCTTGAAACCATTTCCCCTTCACAACAGACCCTGCTAAAGAGTCTGTCTCCTTTCCTGTAGCTCCTCTTCAGATACTGAAGGGCTGCCATTAGTTTTTCCTGGAACCTTCTCTTCTGCAGACTGAACAGCCCCAAGTCTCTCAGCCTGTCCTCGTAGGAGAGGTGTTCCACCTCTTGAATCATTTTTGTGGCCCTCCTCTGGATGCTCTCCAACAGCTCCATATCTCTCTTGTATTGGCACTACCCATCTAGATGCAGTGCTCCAGGTGAGGTCTCACAGCACAGAGCAGAGGGGCAGATCCCCCCTCTCACCCTGCTGGCCATGCTGCTTTTGATGCAGCCCAGGATAATGGTTGGCTTTCTGGGCTGCAAGGGCAGATTGCTGGCTCGTGTCAAACTTCCCATCCACCAGTACACCCAGGTCTTTTTCTGCAAGGCTGCTCTCAATCCTTTCATCCCCTAGTTTGTATTGGTAGTGGATGTGGCCTCCATCCAGGTGCAAGACCTTGCATTTGGATTTGTTGAACCTCATGGGTTCATGTGGGCCTGCTGCTTGGCCTGTCAAGGTCCCTCTGGATGGCATCCCATCCCTCTGATGTGTCAACTGTACTCCACAACTTGGTGTCATCAGCAAACTTGCTGACGGTGCACTCAACCCCACTGCCAATGTCACTGATGAAGATGATACTCTTTAATGAGTATCGGTTCCAGCACTGACCCATGGGGGACACCACTCGTCACTGATCTCCGTCCAGATACGGAGCCACTGATCACCATTCTCTGGACTCGATCCTGCAGCCAGTCCTTTGTCCATTAAACAGTCCATCCATCAAATCCATATCCTCCCAATTTGGAGAGAAGGGTGTTCGGTACCGTGTCAAAGGCCTTACTGAAGTCCAGATAGATCAGATCGGTGGCTATTCTCTGGTCTACTGATGCAGTTACACCATCATAAAAGGCCACTAGGTTGGTCAAGCAGGATTTGCCCTTGGTGAAGCCATGCTGGTTCTCCTGTATCACCTCCCTGCCTTCCATGTGCCTTACCATAGCTTCCAGGAGGACCTGTTTTGAGGCGAAAAAGTTAAGTACCTCAGCCTTCTCCTTGTCTTTTGTTACCAGCCTGCCTGTGTCACTCACTGGGGAGGTACGCCCTCCTGGACTTTCCTTTTCCGGTTGAGGTACCCATAGAAGCTTTTCTTGTTCTTCTTGGCGTCCCTTGCCAAGTTTAGATCAAGCTGGGCCTTGGCTTTCCTGATCCCATCCCTTCACAGCCTAGCAGCTTTGTTATGCTCTTCCCACAGTACCTGTCCCCGTTTCCTGTGCCTGTGCATTTTCTTCTTGCTCTCCAGTTTGACCAGCAGGTCCCAGTTCAGCCACACCGGTCTCTTGCCTTCCTCTCCTGACTTGCTACATCTGGGAGTGGAGAGCTCTTGCAAGAGCTTCCTTAAAGATCTGCTAGCTCTGTTTTGTTCCTTTGCTCATGAGGATAGTTTCCTAAGGTGTTGTGTTGACTAACTCCCTGAAGAGCTGGAAGTTAGCTTTCATAAAATTTAGTGGTGATGTTGGTTATGAAAAAAATATGTAGTGTTCATCTCCACTTCAATAGGGCCTGCTAGTATTACAACAAAGTACAAGAGTGAGTTGTTCTCTAGAAAGGACCTCTGCAACCTCTCCTGGTAATCTGCTTAGCAAGAACACAAGCTGTTCCTTATTTGTCGATACTGTAAAAGCTGTGAGTCACACCTTATGGAGACTTTTTTTGCATGGATTTTTCAAGAATCTGGGACAAACCATACCTTCACTTCCAAAAGACAAAATGAAATAAATAGTGGTCTTTGGTCTCCCTATAAAGCACATTAAAGATTTTTCACTGTAGAAGAGACTGAAGATCTGCACCTCATCCTTTAAATTCTTTGGATCTCTCAGCGATGGCAAAAACAAATCTTGTAAAATGAAAGCTCTTCACCAGAACTGAGGAAGTCATTCAACGTACAATACGAGGCTTTCATTGCCTCCTCTGCTGCTCATGAAGAGAGTCTTTAAGTAGCTTACATTCTTTCATCCTTCTAATTTTTCAGCCTACCTTTTCTCCTTACAGTTCCTAAGTTAGTCTGTTCTAAAGCATCCCACTGTATAAACCTAAGGACCAAACCTGTACTTTGAGCTGTAATTCTTTAAATTCTCCACACATGCACACACACAGGTTGCAACATACTCCCTCCCCTATGAAGCTGCTCAGGCTTAACTCTCAGAACCAACTACTCAAGGAGCTCCAAATTCCGTCATTTCTGCAATTTCTGCCAGGGGTGACTGGTGTGCACTTCACAAGTTCCCTGGCAGCTGGTCAGTGATCTCAAATGGCAGGTCTCCTACACAACCACCCACACACATCAAAAAGGTAGAACCCCTCTTTGGGGCTGACAGCAGAGAGCCCCGCAGGCAGGGACTGGGTGGTGGGCTCTGGATGGTCTGGTTCTCTGTTACAGGCTGGTTTGTAAGAGATGACCACACACAAGCAAAGCTAAATATGTTGCTGTCACTCAGCCAAACCTGCTTTGCCTTTGAATCCAATTTCTTGTCTTTTTTTTTTTTTTTAATTATTTTTTGTGCTTAGTGCTTGGAATTAGCAGGAATGTTATAAACTAGAAAGTCCACAATTAATTTCCTCTCATTTGCTTGCATCTTTGCATTTTTTTAAACGGCCAGACAGTACAAGTCTATTCATAATCTGTGCCTCAGAGAACACACAATTTAAATTTAAAAATGCACAAGACATAACAAGTGGTAGAGCCATAAAACAAGTAGGAATTACACTGACTGAAGGAGAAGGAAGGTCAGTACCGAACAACCTCCAGGCGTCTGCAGCAGTCAGGGGGGTGATGATGGCTGGAGACTATAACATTTTCTCTCCTTTCTTTCACAACACCAACAACTGGACAAAAAAAAAGGAAAGAGAAAAATTTACAGAAAAGTAACCACTGCCATCTCATTATAACCAAAATGTATGTTGGTAAGGAAAGAAGAAACTTAAATTTGCTCTAGAAGAGACCAAAAGGAGCAGCAGAGTGAAGGGCAAGAAGAATTTGTTCACAGACATGTAGAGGAAAGGTGGTATTCTCAGCTTCAGCCAGATTACATCCAAGGAGATTGTGAGACATCCACAGTGTAGCCTTTGGAAGACAGAGATCCACAGAAACTGGGAATGCAAAGTATGTTGGAACCAAACAATACTTTAGTTATTATCAACACAGTCATCTAGTCCTCTTGAAAACTTCTAAGGAGTTCCATCAGGTCTTTCAACAACAGAACATTCTCCAACAACTTATTCAAAAGGACTAGTAAAAAGAAAATATTTCTTTCTCTTCTTCCTGGATGTAAGTCGCAGACTGGGAAATCTCTGCAGGCAAATGTGATGTCTTTATAGCAATCTCACAATTACCTGTAGAGATTCTGCAATCTGGCATCTGCATACACAGTAATTATAAAGTATACGGTTCTTCATCTTCCACACCTCTGCTGAGTTGAGCTGAATTGGATCCAAATCGCCCAAACAGCACGTAGCTGACTGTACACTTTTCTCTTAATAATTTTCATGAGTCAAAAGTTGAAAACAAAAGCACAAAAACTATATATATGAACCTGCTGGACACTGAAAAGTACTGTTAACAACTGTATACTAATGGACAAAGTTATTACAAGACAAGTTTGAACTGTGAGGGCTTACTGCCCTGTTAAGAAGCCGCACCTTCCGTTCAGTGAAGCTGAATCACAAGTGGGATTCCATTGGTTCACACCGCATTGGATGAGTTCAGCTTTTCTAAGATGATGATGTTTTGAAGAGCAGTTTGGTTGATGAGTGGTCTAAAAATCAAACTTCATTACAGCTGCAGCAAGAAGTCCCTTTGAAAGAAACATTTCTTTTTCAGATAAGAGAATGTCTACCAATTCAGGCCTTCATGAAAGGCAAAAGGAACTATTTTTTTTCCTCTCTTGAAAAGCTCCTCGAATCTTATGCCATACCTTCACAAGGCCTTACTTTCACCACCACTGGCAGGAAGGTGCTGGTGCTGTGAACTCCACGTGCAGCAAGAGCCAAGGTGTGCAATTTTAGCAGTACGGCACAAGTCGTGCAAACACAGCCTGTGAGAAGCTGACTGCATACATACCCTGTCTGTGCTTCAGAGTTAATACATCGCCGAACAAAACGTGCCCAGTTCACCTCCCAGAGACTGCAACCAGAATTTGTGCCTACATTTGTTATGTCACAACACAACCCTCTGGGAAATTCGTACCACCTGAACAAAACTTACAGAAAGTCTGGACAGGAGGACAGCTTGGCATAAATTGACATAGGTTGCTCCAAAAGTAATGCCTCCTATCTATTTCCATAGAAAATACAATACAGCACAAAAGAGCACAATAACACTATTTGATAGAGCAAATTCTCAGCCATAAAACACTATTTTTTAACATAGCCACGACCACTAGCTGTGCGTTTTCACCAGCAATGAACAAGAGCCCAAGTGCTGTGCTCATACAATTCTGCACCAGCCAAGGTTACCTACTGTTGCTGTAGCCACTGCTGAAATGGACACTGCCTGTCCCTGCGCTCACTGCACTCACATCCACTGTTTGGTCTCCATAAATGTTCAGCAAATACTGATTAATGTCAATGGTGCAATTTTTTCTGCACAAAGGAATTCAATCACACACCTTTGTTTTATACGCACTTTCATGTCAGACCCCACTCTGTCAGACTGCCCCTCTGCTGCCATCTGTCACGTGGAAACAAAATAGAACGGGATGTTGGTGGGAAGGTTCAGTCTCTACTGCCATACCACCAGCATCTGCCTCTGATGTCGTGGGCCAGCATCATAAAATGGAAGGCATTGCTTTTGGAGCAGCCCTCATATAAGACTTCCTAGTTCCCCACACTTCCCAGAAAACCACTATTGCTCCAGTAGTTACCACCTTTATTCTAGATCTGAATCAGAGGTGTGAGTTTTATCTATTCTTCTCGATCAGGTGCTAATTGACAAATGGTGAGGGCATGCATGTGCACCTACCATGATTACAGCTGATAACTGTGCATGCAGCCACAACAGGCATGTCAGCATTTGCAAAAAAGAAAAACCACAACGTGGTGATATCCTACCATAATTCAAACAATGGCAAAGCTTCATTCATTTCAATATCATGACTGTTTCAACACAAGCCTGAAATATTAGTTCTGGGACTGGGGGCAGAATGGAAGTTGGAACCAACACATTTTCCCCCATCAGACCTTTATAAATTATCCTTCCTTTCATTAGAGCCAACTTGCTCTTTTCTACTATGTCCTGACAGACTGTTTTAATAAGCTATAAAATGTGCTGTGCAATAAAAAGAGCAGTTACCTTGTACAGTTTTTAAAGCATTTATCTGACTATTCCACGATAATATCTTACATCCATCTTCAATTATTCAGTCAGCACAAGCCCTGCAGAGATATCATTGTGGTGCCATACATTTCTCAGAATGCTGTTGATGAATAATAGGCAGCCTGCCTCTCCATTTAGATTTATAAAGAAATGCATCAAAGAGAAGTTATGCTGACAAATCCAACCCTGAGAAAGAAATCAGATTCCAAGCACTGATACAAACCTAGGATCACTGTAGGCTCACCTACAGTTTTACTCCCTTGATTATTTGTAGATGAATTTTTGCTAGGATCACTGTAGGATCCTAGATCCTAGCCTAGGATCACTGTAGGCTCACCTACAGTTTTACTCCCTTGATTATTTGTAGATGAATTCTTGCTGCTGTTCTGATGAAGAGGATCTTCTGGTTCATCTTTTATACTTTGAGATGCTGACATCATTTTAAATATTTTTTGACATACTGCCAGAATTAAGTATGCTTTCACACCTCTGGTTTTAGATTGATACCCCTGTTTTAACTAAAATATCACACATTGAAAAGTAAATTCCTCTGCAAGTTTCAAGATCTTTTCACAAAGCTGTAGCAGTTATGTCAATGCCAAAAACATACAGATTACCTGGATAAAATCTGTGCCCAGTGATGTCAACACAAGGTCTTGCATTATATTCTGTGGGATCAGGATTCCTCCAGAAGCTTTTCATCCTTATTCTAATCGTCTATTTACATCTCCCTGTTTATTAGCAAATCTCTTTAAACATGACATAAATATTTGCCACTCATCAGAGCTAGTTTGAACCCATCACACTGGAATAGTGGAATATTAAATACCACGTACTCCAATCTAAACAAAAGATCTTGAACACATGCCGCAGTGTGAACTGCTAACACAACTCCCTCCTGCAGCTGCACCAAGTCAACACAATGATGACTGCCACCCACTACTACAGATCATTTTCCCTGCAGGGCTGCCCAGGTTGCAGTAACCAAATGCTATCTATTACTTCCTGACTCCTTTTCAAAGTGTCTGATTCCTTACTTTTAGTACCGTGTAGAACTGGAGCATCACCTACTAATTATCCAGGCCTAAACGTAGCAAAACCTTTACTATGTCAGAACTTTCCATTAGACATTTTCACTGCAAATTACAGTATGAAAAATATCGAGGCTTGATTGTTTGATGTCTCATCTGGAAGTTCTAAACTCTTTTAATCAGTCTTGCATTCATTTCATAATCTTATTATATCCACATTAACAACAACAACAAAAGAAAAAACACCTAATGTCAAAAGAACATGAAACTTGAAGAGCTGAGCAAAGAAAAATTAGCAAGTGCCAGAAACAAGGCTGTCTGTGTGTGAATACTCTCTCTACTTTTTGCATTTGTATTTGCAGTGCAAATGGATTACATGCTCTAGAGCAAGATTAACATTCTTTTACCACAAGGTTTTTAGGCACCATTATAAAGTTAAAGGTATTCCAAATCTTTCAGAAGCTTGGAACACCTTTCCGCTCATACAGCAGTTGGAAGGCTAAAAGAGATCATGCACAATTACCCTTGGAAAGACATTCAACCCATTCAGGTACCTCCTGTATGGAATGTTCATCTGTATCTATGTACACCATACGGTAATGCTCGCCTAAATTCCTACCTAGAAATGGTCTCCTGCTGTTCCTTTCAAGCCTTTCTTTCTACTGAAGTTCTACAAGCATACGCTTGGATGCCTGGACAGCTCAAATCCAAATGACTGTTACTGAGCAACCCTCCTCCGTCCACCACCACCAGACCATGACCTCAGTGCCTCCTCCAGATGGCATTTGCATGTATGCTGAATGGCAGCAAGAAGAAAGCACATGCTTGACCAAGCAAAAAAAGGGGGAACAAGACTTCACTCCATATGGTTTTAACTTCGTCACCACCAATGGAGAACAGTTTAAGTAATGTAGAAGAAACACACGGAAACCAAATTCACAGCAGTTTTGTGTTTGGTAGCCACCCATACAAATATCAACAGAGGTGATATGCCTCCTGGCTCCCAGGCCTACTCCCTCAGCCACAACTTTTCCTCCGCTTTCACAGATACACAAACAGATGAGAAAGTCTGGTCACATCTGTATTTGTCTGGAGCTTTGTTTGGGACTTTATGTATCACCTGATGCCTTCTTTTGTCCAGCAAATACTGTTGAACTGGCTGAGCAAATATAATCAGACCACCTGCCAAGCCTGCCTCTGGTTTGTTCCAGTAGAAGGCTGTTCTTTCTGAGGAGTTGGTGAGTTGCTCCCCTGCCAGTGTGCTCCAAGGCTGCACATGCACAGGACTTCTCCTAGAGAAAAAGCAGCCATTTGCATCAGTGGTGGCACAGACTGTATTCCAGGGGCCTCCTGGTTTTAGTGCATAAGCTAAGGAAAGCAGCTCAGCCCTGCAAGAACATCTGATCCAAACGCAAACCCTACTGCTACAGTATTTTGCTGCTGCAGCAAATGATGATGAAACGTGGTGAATTACCTTGCTTATCATCTTCTGTAGGTGATCAGCTCCAGGAAACAAGCTTATATTTTACTTCATCCTTCAGAAAACTTCCTTACAGCTTTTCTCTCAACATCTACTTCTTCTCTTACAACATCATCAAATGTCTCCACTATATCCAACTTATTCTTCTATTCTCATCTGTTCTGTGCAGTTCCTGCGTTTTATTTCTAAACATTTGTGATTCCAGTTACTAACGGTGTTCTTCAGACTTGCTGGCAAAACTCCATAATAACCAACCACAAAAGCTGGACTGGGTTATAGTTCTCTGCACAGTAATTATAGCAATCGGTGCTACCCTGGCTTGGAAGCACTGACTGCTAGAACTACAGGAGCACAGACAGAGGTAAGTGCAAGGAGCTGAAGAAACACGCACACCGTTGTTAGAGGTTTGACAGAAGTGGGTTTTTGAGACAGTTCCCTTGAATGTATATTTTACTGTACTCCCTATTATACAAGAGAAGCCAACAAGCGGTGGCTGAACCAGAAAGAACAAGTCTGAGTTATGCTTTATCAGTTTACACGCAGATTGGGGCATGCCAAATATCACCAAATAAACTAGATCTCACTTCAACAAGTGGAGTTGCTTAACAGCACCTCTCAGAAAAGATGCACAGAGACCCTAAATGCTTTAACGACAGATTTTCACAGTACCAGGTGCTGTCTGTGGAATTTTGCCATTTTTTTCCTGTGAAAGACGCTCAGAGAAGAAACTTAGCTGACAAGAATCCACTTGCAGGCCTAACCTGGATGGCTGTGAATTGGCTTAATCTCAGCTGGCAACTGTGAGCAGTTCATAATTCTCACAGTGGTATCTGGGATTATGCTAAACACAGCAATTTCTTTGCTCTAATGGATTAATAGACCTGCATGGCACCTAAATTGCAGAACCAAGACATACTGCTGCAATGCACAAAATCCCAGCGCACCATGCAAACAAGATTAACCTCATGGCTCATTCAAACCACGCTGAACTCCAGACCCTGCCACGATGTCTCCTACCCTTCCCAGCTTTACTGCTGCAGCACCCAGCAGAGGAAGAACGATCCCAGGTGTGAACTGGGTTAACACACTCAGCTGACATCACATCTCATTTCAGCACTGCCAAAAATGTTACTTGTAAAAATGCCTTGTGAAAACATTGGTCTAGCACCAAACTGTATGGCAGCCCATAGCTTTTCTGTGTTTCATCCTTCACATCTGAGCTTTTTAAGACAAAGTTCCGTATGCGGACTGTTCAGTTCCTCTCTGTCTTGTTCATTGATCAATGTTCCATCACAACCACTGTTTACCCTCAATTTTCCATTACAACTGCAGTCATTTTTTCCTGGGTTTCTGACCTTGGTAATGTGCCAACTCGAGCCAGTCAGGATTCTTGTAACACTTTTAAAGTTGAAGTTCACGTGCTGAAGAGGAACAAATGATAATCTATCACTTCAAGAAGCACAGCTATCAAATCTGTGTCTGTATTTTTGCTAAACAAGGATTAATACAATGTTTAGAAAGTGAAGAGTGCGGTTACTTTCATCTGGCTCTTCTTTATCTTTAAATAATGTTTAACTTAAAATAGAGATGTAAGCAAATTTTAAAAGTATCTTCTGTCTCTAGTTCAATCATATTCATTTAAGAAACCGTCACAGTTTCATGATAATGCCATCACTGATTCTGGGTAGATATCAAAGATCATTAGTTAGCTAGCTATCAAGTAATCAAACACAAATCCTATTATGCTGAAGCATATATTCAGTATTGTGGAAAGCAAAGACCCTCCTTGCTACCAAATGCCATTCACATGTTTTTCTTAAGCTGTCAAACAAATACGCAGCCTCCTGAGCCACAATATCATTATCTATATTGCAGTGCTTGCAATTTGAGCACTTAAGAGTTCAAAGATGCAGAAATCAGTGCAAGACTCCCATTAAGGTTAGATGGCTTTAGATCAGCCTACGGACCTATAGATACCCAGCAGAAAGGAGTATTATGCATAGCACATAAAATAGTTACATTAATTTTGCCACATCTTAATAGATGGAAACACCAGATGGCTGATTTTAGAGATGTTTTCCTAGGCTTTATTTACATGTTAAATTCTAGGGATCATCTGTAGTCTGCCAAAAACTGTTCATGTCACATTAAGTATCAAAGGATCCTGATCAAGGATGACTCACTCTGATGTACAGAAGTTGGAGCTGAGCACCAAAAGGTATGAGAAGGGTTCTTCTTTGCCTTGCAAAATTTTAGAAGAAAATAGTCCTGAGATAAAAGTGATGAAGTGATTCTATTTCTATCTCAGTAATTGCTAACAGAAACATCTCTGCTGTAGAAGGGTAGAGTTTGCTCATTATGCTTATGTGCGGTTAGTTATCAATCTCCTTAGTCACCAAATGTCACTGACATGGTTTGTTTTTCCCTGGCAAATTTTCTTTGAATTCCCCTGCTCACTGCAAGCCCTTTCCTTCCACACCCAAAGTCCAAGTTAATGAAAATATCCAGATCGCTGTGGGACACAGATTGCAGAGCATTTTAACAGACAGATATAATAGACTGCATGGCATTTGTGTCACAGAAGCAATAATTAAATTACCAACAGTAAGGCACACAGTCGATTAATTTTATTACATTTTAGGCCTGTACCAGAAATACAAAACCCAACTACTTTCAGAATCCTTGACTGCACTCTTTCAAATACAGCGGATAGAAGCAAAAATATTGATGCCTGAGGGATTCTAATGACCAAATTCTGCTTATGTTGTGTGTTACTTGCTCTCATAAACAGGAGGGGAGTCAACTCTTTGAACGGGTAGATAACAGCAGGACAAGGGGAAATGGTTTGAAGTTGAGGGAGGGAAGATTTAGGTTGGATGTCAGGGGGAAGTTCTTTACTAGGAGAGTGGTGAGGTGCTGGAACAGCTGCCCAGAGAGGCTGCGGATGCCCCGTCCATCCCTGGAGGTGTTCAAGGCCAGGTTGGATGGGGCCCTGGGCAGCCTGGTCTGGTATTAAATGGGGAGGCTGGTGGCCCTGCCTGTGACACGGGTGTTGCAGATTCGTGATCCTTGAGGTCCCTTCCAACCTGGGCCATTCTGTGATCCTGTGATCTGTAAGATCAGCAAACAGACAGACATACCTGACTCCTGCACATCCAGTGGAAATGCACAGGCTGGCTATCAAGAATCAGGTCTGAAACCAGATTCTTTCTTTCAAATATAGTGTTCTTTCTAGATCCAGAAGACATGTGAGAAATAGGACAGTAGCATCAGGTTTGTATTTCCCGTTGCCAAAATGTTGCACACAAAAAGCCAATACATGCTGGCATTAGTTAACAATTTCTCATGAATTTCACAATTCAAACACTTACTGAATTTGCAGGCTCGCCCTGCCCACGTCATTTCCTGCCTTTTGGTGAGGCAGAACACTTGCTGACTTGCTGTCTTAAGCTGTTCAACCAAAAAACAACAGTTCTGAATAAAGCCTGCAGAGGTATAAGGCTTGCTATCGGTGCTATTTAACATGATTCTTGGTAATATTAATTCTTAGTAACTCTTAGATAAACCATGACTGTGCTCGAAGAAAAACAGAGTTTCCCTAAAAAACTGAGTGGTGCAATGAAGCAGTTTTTGTTTCTTCTAACACTGGCCTTGTTGAGCCTCAGCATTTGAAGATGAAAATTAAGAAAAAAGACATTAAACAAGGACACTACAACTGACAAATTTAGGATGTAACCAAAGTCACTGCAGAGTTTTTGATGTCGCAGATACTGCATCAGGAACTGATTGGATAATAATCAGTCACCATCAGTTCCTAATGCATTGCCTTCAGCATCTAAACAAGCATCAATGAGTTTCTGCACTTGAACAGCTGTAATATTGCAATGATTTTGTATTTGCTAAATGCCCGCTCACCAAAAACCTGACAGCTCTCCCACAAAAGCGTAGCATTACCTTCAGAGCAAAATATAAAGCTATCAGTGCTGTTCAGTGGCACACCTTGTTCCCCTTCAGATTATGGCAGTGCATTGGAACTGAACTGGGAGAAAACAAAACGAAACTGAAGGAAAAGAAGACAGTTCTTGCCTGAGGTTGTTATCTCAACCATGGATTTCTGATTTCTCTTCAAAAAAGATTTCCAAGACACACCTAAAACATAGACAGTGATAATGGCAGTACTCACTTTCATTCTGCCTTATTTCAAAGAACTGCAAAATTACTCACAGTATGCGTTGTATTACTGTAATACATGCACATAAAGACGTGCATATGAATGTATACATACATACATACATTTGAGAATGGAAAACTATAGAGGGAGGAATCTTTTCTTCACTGATGAAACAGAGGCCTCACTGAACTGGAGCATGGCAAAGGACAGCTTATTATGTTAATGTCCAGCAACTCACTCAGGAACTGAATGAGGCATATCCAATTTTAATAGCGTATGACATCTGAGTAAGTAAAAGACCACTTATAAAGCACACAAATACGACAGATCTTTCAGGCTCCGTGGGATTTTACATCTCCAAAGGTGATTTGAGCCTTGATTTAGATCTTAGCTGAAGGACACAGCCCTCATCAACACAACTAACATCAGTTGTGCAATTTCTTAGCTATGTACTGGCTCAGAGGATAGCAACTGGACCCCCCAGAAGATCTGTGGATATGTTGGAGGTCTCGTATCTCTATTCTGCGCATATCTCATCCAATGTGAATTTGCGATCATCAGTCTACAGCATAAACCTGGATAAACTCAAGCAGGAAGATGTACAGCTGGACATTACAACTAGCAGTGAACTTATATACCCTAATTTATCAGAAAAAGAACCCATCGAATCTTACGTGCACTCTGACAGAGAACACATCACCTTCACAGTTCTCTGAGTGGAAAATGGATAGCTAAGAACTTAATTATGATACGTCGGCGTCATCTGACATTGTTTTATTCACTGGTGTTATTCAGCCCTAAAGCTCAAAAACTATAAATACAATCTCCTGGCTGTTTCCTCATGAGTTTTACCCATTTCTTCCACACAGAGATTAGCTTAGCCACAAACTTCGGATGAGAACACGGGTCTGGAACTCATCACCATCCCACAAATTGCAGGCTTTCTTAACCAAAGGTTTGTTTTATCATATTACATTGGTAGGAAACAAAATCCATATTCAAATCCTCAATCCAGAATCTATGCATTCGGAGAACGGAAGTGCTGGCACGGGTCCACTGGTTAAACCCTCAGAATTAACCAGCCCACTGAGAAAGCAATTTGCATAGCACAGAAGCAGTCCGAGGGCGCCACTGTACATGCAGAGACATGGAGTGTTCTCTAAAAAGCAGGAAACATGGCTTGTGGCAAGAGTAATTTTAGAAGTAAGACAAGAAGCCTGAGTAAGCAGATGTTGTCTGCGAGGTCAGAAAGGTAAGTGCCAGTTTCACAACCCTACTGTTTATGCAGTGACACTGAACTTGTTCCAGCCCCTCTGGGGCTCAACAGCACCTGTGTTGGTTTGCATCCGAGATCAGACTGAACTGTGACCTACAACCTCCTGCCTTCATGCAAGATCCCAAGCTCCTGCATGTGGCCATCTACACAGTCTCCAATTGCCACTGAGACTGTTATGGAACAGTCTGAAGGAAACCAAAGGAGTTTCTTAGCCCTTTACTTCCCTTTCTGAGAAATGCCTATCAAGACTTAGAAACACTGGCCTTCCACACTTTTTTTTTTTTTTGTTTCCCTCTTGGCTAGCTTTTTTTAAACAACTATATTCAAGGGGAAGTATATCAAACATTTTTATTTATTATTGTATTTATTTTGAGGTTTTCTAGTGCCAAAAGTGTATCTCATCATGTGCAAGTGAATGGCATAGTCCCAGGGGCTGTACATACACAGAATGTGAGGACTAACTGTAGCAGAAAGGAGGTGGCAACAATAGGATTAAATAATTGCTAATAACAACACAGTTATTTAGGTACTAAAGTATTTTTTTTTGGAGAGGAG
>JACDJE010000315.1:343572-453547 GCA_016647715.1 Pavo muticus | reverse complement strand
AAGAGAAGAGAAGAGAAGAGAAGAGAAGAGAAGAGAAGAGAAGAGAAGAGAAGAGAAGAGAAGAGAAGAGAAGAGAAGAGAAGAGAAGAGAAGAGGCATATAGCTAGTTTTATTTGTTCTATAAAAGCCATTTTACTTTTCTTTGCTCTGTCTTTAACAATTTTTTTTAAATGAGCATTAATATTAAGTCATGATAAATGTGAGTATACTCTGTGAACATAACAATTTTGTGGCTGTATAACCACAAAAGAGGAAAGAGAAAGAGATCTCTTACAATAAAACCTGCAAACCATACTACTACATTTAGGTTTGATTTTAATGTACTAGATTTCAAGGTGATACTATCCCTTGACAGTAGTGATTAGGGAAGTGCTCTGAAATCCAGTGCATTTTGTCCTGCTAGATATTTCAAGCCACCTTTGCAGTGCAATGTGCACTTAATTATACTATAGACTTCACAGTACTGGGGAGAGGGACTGGAAGATTGAGCCTTTGCTTTGGACCCAATTAACCACCAAGGAATTAGCGTGGTGTTATAGGTATCATCAGATCCTGTTCAGCCTAAATAGAAATGCTGTGAGAGCAAATGGGTGGGAAGACTGAAGGGAGCTGATGTCATTGAGCTCACAGTTGTAATCTAATTCTAGATTGTTTTAGGCCTCCCATCTCATCCTCTTCTTTTCTTCCTGTTTCTAGGAAAGAAAATAGCCTCCACCCTGCTAATGATCCCTCAGGGGAGGCACCGTCAAGAGGCAACACTTGCTGTAGCAGAGAAAAGCCACGGCTGCTGCTGTCCCAGCACGCAACATCAGCCCTGAGAGTTATCTGCAGCCCACAGACATCGACTAATCTCAGCGGGCGAGGAACGAAGCCTCTCCCCATGGGAACTCTGCTGATTCAGGGAGGGAGGAGAGCAGCTCTTCTGAAAACAAACCACTGAGCTTCCCAGAGCCCCAGTAACGTCCATGCACTCCCCAGAGGGGATTTGCAGAAAGACATGAATATGGCCAGACAGAAAGACACGCAGTTGGAAACATCCATTGAATGTGGCATTTCACGTAGAAAACACAAGGCAGAGGGTTTAGGAATCTCTCATTCCATTTCCTCACCATCAGGCAGCAATGGGTTGCCCTCAATTTGCTTTTGCTTTGCCTCACTCCTCCCTGCTGAATGTTTAGAGCTGGCTTCTCTCTGAAGCTCCCTCTCTGAAGCCACTGGGAACAGATAAGAAGGCAAAAAGGAGACATATATTCTTTTTCCATGACTGTTTCATTCTCTCCTTTCACACCTCTGTCCCAGTTCAATTCCTGTCTAATTTGCCTGCAGTGACAGCCAGAAAAAATGGCATTAATTGTATTTCTCTTAATTTACCTTTTTTCTTGCTGCCAAGAGAGCATCCAGTCATTCTTGCCCTGGGAAACCTTTGCCATCTCAGAGGGGTAGCAGCATTTCCATTACTCTCTCCCACTCCCCAGTTCAGCCCTTCCCAGAGAACAGAGCACAAATGCAATGTTCCACCAGGTCTGCTACCAAAGAAGAACCATATTCATTTATGACAAAAGCATGGGTGAAAATCAAAGTAGTAAGAAGGAGGAAGCATTTGATAAGTCATTAAATACTAACATGCTGAGTCTCCTACTCTGTTCTTGCTGCTTTTGAAAGGCACTAAAATCCATATTGGTATTTCCAAGGAATTTCTATGCACAAAAAAACTTCATCTGAGCCAGGCCTTCACGCCAATAAAAATGGTTGTAATGGTGTCAGAACAAAGATCCATCTAATCCACCAGGTGGTAACTAAAAGAAGATGCCAGAGCAAGGTAAGCACAGTGATACTTTCCCAAATGCTCTTCCAGGCTCCAACAATTTGTGGCTCACAAACTCTCTGAGACATATCATAGAATCATAGAATGGCCTGGGTTCATGTATTTAGTATCCCTAACAAACTGTTTTTCCTGAGCTTGTCCTGCATCCCCTTGAACCTAGTTATGCTCCAGTATCCATAATAACTGAGGCAAGGAGCCAGTTTAACTGCACACTGTTTGAAGAATGACTTCTGCCTCCGCTCGGTAGAGCTTCCTTCAAGCTCTCCTTTGTACAAAAATCTAACAGCTGAGTATGCATGAAAAACACTGGCTGTTCCTAGAAATCTGTTTGAATTTTATCATGTTATTCCACAATTCCTGCTGGAAATGAGAGAAAGAATAAAGGAAAAAAAAAAAAAAACCATGGGGGAAAAAAAGTACAAAAAAAAGAAAATGAAACCAAACTGAGCAATGAGGAAAGAAAAGAAAGTGACTACCTGCAGTGAAACAGGTGGTTGTATCAGAACAGAGAATCTGCAGTTCCTACTTTGAGGACCCAAAGAATTCTCCCAGACAAGTTTACACATCTCTTGAATATCTGCCCAAGTATCTCAGCAAGTAGAAAGATGTTTAAAATTACCATTCCCTCTCTCTCTTGACGGCATACTTGGAGATGGTTAGATGCCGTATTTATTCCATCAGGCTCATGAAACAAGTTACACCCAAGAAATGTGCTCCAGAGATGCCCATTTCAGACAGTAGAGTATGACTAACAAGCACGGAGGTCTGCGGTCTTCCCAGTTTTGGTCAATCCACCTCCCACTTGGACCATATCTCAGCACAGACAGGGAAGCCGCACAAAGCTGTCCACCCTTTTGGATGACTCTACAGTCCTGATGGAGCAAGAGCTTGGGGCACACGCTGCAGTTAGCCACCCACACACATAGGTTTATGCACTTTTTGATGATTCATAAACCCAGATCTAACAGCAGAATTGAGCCTTTTGTTCATTATTTTGGAATGAAACATCAGCTAACATTTTTTACAGATGACTGTCAAGGCAAAATCCTGGACTGAAGAATTCTGCTTATCTAAAATGAATTTCAGCTACACCCTTTAAGGCAAAGCCATATCTATTAAAAGAAATAAAGAAAATCCCTAAATCATAATCCTGGAACTATGTGCAGTCCACTGTCTAGATTTTGCAGGGATCCTCTTTACAACAAACATTATTACTGTGCTACACAATCCCTACCCAAGGTGGACTAGTTAAAGATGGTTTGTGTAGACTTAACTGCAAATTCTTCTGCTTTTAGGTGTTCTTGCTGAGTCTGTAATAACAAAGCTTTGAAGTTTAATTACTGTCTTAACAGTTGCAACTATTATACTTGAGATAAATGCAAGATGAGTAACAAGCATGTAAGGGGGGAGTTAATGTTAATCAAAAAGGAAATATATAAGTAAATTTTTATTCATCAATAGATTTAACAAGATTAGTGTTATACATGTCAAGTCCAATTTTCAAACCACTGGAGATCTCCCCTTTCACTCCTTCCAGCAAATTCTATTCAATCACTAATTATGAATGAGAGGAAGAGCTGGAAGTCAAAACCGGGAAGGTGAGCAGGGAGTGAGAAGATGCACAACTGCCAGCTGACTTTTCTATGGGCATAATGTGGAAAACGTGGAGCACAGCCACTCAGATGACTGCCCACAACATTTGGAAGGATTACATCAGAAGAGAAGATGACCACACAAGATTACATTGGCACACAGCTGAACGAGTCTAATGCACAGAGCTAGAACGAGAGGGACTATGGACAGACAAAAAACTGCTCTGACACAAAGATACATTACCACATTCCCTTATTTACAGAAGAGGAAGGATTAACAAACTATGTTAGAATCACAGAATCACAGAATCACAAGGTTGGAAACGACCTGCAAGATCATCTAGTTCAACCGCCTTCCCATTCTAGTAGTACCACAAGCTACTAGACCAGATCTCGTAGCTCCTCATCCAGGCGCCTCTTGAACACTGCCAGGGACGGCGACTCCACCACCTCCCTGGGCAGCCATTCCAGTGCCTGACCACCCTCTGAGAGAAAAAGTTTCTCCTAATGTCCAATCTAAACCTTCTTTGGTACAACTTCTGGCCATTTCCTCGGGTCCTACTATTTGCCTGGGAGAAGAGAGATTGTTTCAGCAATAGAGAACAGATCTTTATGAGGAAAGCATTTCCAGACCAACCATTTGCTATGGCCTCCCCACAGCATTGTTGCTCGTATCTGCAAAAAAGAACACCAAAGAAGACACTGAAAAAGTAGAACCAATTAGCAGTCTTCTATCTTTACTGCTGTTTGCTTGATGACAGGCAAAGTTTTAGGCAATAATGTGCATGCGAAAATGGATGGGGCCCTGGGCAACCTGACCCAGTGGGTGGCAACCAGCCCATGGCAGGGAGTTGGAAGTGGATGGGCTGTGAGGTCCCTTCCAACCCAAGCCATTCTTAGTTGATGGTTCTATGCACAGTTGGCAATGTAAAGTGTAAACAGATCGTGGCATACACTGTATATATTCAACAATAATTACAAAAACTATACATTTAGATGCCAGTTCTGCAAGTGAGTTACCTTTCTCAGGCACTCACCTATATTCATAAAGCAATATTTGTCCACTGGGTACAAAATACCAAGCAAGATCACAGGATTAAATTTCCCTACAATATTTAGTAAAATAAATTAAATTAATTTTGACAACATAAGACACTGTAATGTTTTTTGTTAGGCACAGCAGGTGCTTCGAGATGGGGAGAGAGAGACACACTACAGTATTTTGTGCTTTAAGTAGCAGGATTGGGAACGTTATCCATGTAAAAAAGAAGTAGTTACTGGGTCAAAAGCACTGGCCTCTGAGAGCTTTTTTTCAGATAGAAATAATATCCCATTTTGATACTTTTCTTTCTCCCTCTATAAGCTGCTTTTTTACTCTTCTGCTATTTTCCAGCATATTCTGACAGCTATATTATTTCCGTACGTATCAATTTATACTATTTATGAACACCTGTGTATATAATTATACGCATTAAAAAAGTGTTGAAAGAATTTAAAAGTCCAGCCTCCAAGTGTCAGGAAATGACAGGATTCAACTTGCACGTTATTACACACTTAAAAAAACAATAACTGCAACAACCAAAAAACCTTTTCATGGTTTCTACACACATGAGCAGAAAAGATGTCAAGAATGTATAGGATACCTTGATCCAAAATGTCCATGTAATACAAGGCATGCTGGTCATAAGAAGATTTCAAGATCTTTTTATTTCTTTTCCCAGAGATTCTTCAAATATCAGATATAATATAACTGCAGTGTTGTTTCTTTCTAAATGCAGTACTAAAACTGATAGGGAACTTCTAAGCTTCTACGTTTTGTAAGACAGAACATTAGCTTAAGATTGTAAAAAAAAATCACTGCAAAGTTCAGTTTTTACCCAATTTACACTGAATTTCTAAAACTAGGAATCCTCTCTTCATCTGAATACGTTTGGTCTCTCACCAAAGGAAAACTTTCTGTCAGAAGCTAGAAACTTTTTGTCATCTAGAATTTTCTGTAGTAAGCTCACAGAATTCATATGCTCATCCAGTGGATCTAGACTTCTGTATTTCCAGTCTTCCTTCAAATGAGGGCGTTACAGAAAGGCTCCCAAGCTTGCCAGGTGTGACACGTAGGTTATTACCTCTATGAGTCACTAATTTTAGGCTCCATAGAAAGTACGAGCTCACCTAATTATGCAATTGATTATATCCCATCTTGGGATTTTGAGGATCTCCTCAAGAGTAGTATCTCCTCTGGTAAATCAACAGGAGGACAGTTTCAGCCCATTCTGCCCAGAGAACTCTAGGCTTACAGGCTCTGCTGAGAAACCATCAGCACTGCAACTTCTCCAAGCCCTGTGAATGCACTGTGCTGGCTGAGATTGCAACCACCACCAACTCCGCCTGCTTGGTGCCAAAGTCCTTTACGTAGATTCACAATTGCAACTTGTAAATTGCATGCAGAAACAGCTAAAGCTCTTGAAACTCAAAAACATTTCTAGCTTGACCAGTGTGGCCAGCAGGGTTGTAATTTCTGTGAATCTAGTATCTGGGGTTCTTGGAATTTACCAGCTCTGTTGGCAAAACAGTCACATCTTGTAATTGCCATGTGAACAGGAATGAGTTTCAAGGAACTTACGAGCTCCCCAGGACAGCTGGAGGAACTTGCAAATTTAGTTAGACAGATACCTAGTGTTTGTGGAAATCTGCCAAGCCTTTTCGGAAAACAAATCATAGTTCTTGATGGTTACAGTTTTTTCACTGTTGGAACCACAGTGAGGTCCCCTGCAGAGGTTACACTCTCTGCTGAATGCCAGAATAAGACTGTGTCTTTGCTGGAAATCTAACTTACATTCTTGGCTGTGTACCTAAAGAAGAACAGCAACTTCCCTAGAGATCTCTGCAGGTTCTACCATATGCCTGAAGAATACTGTAAATGTTGATCTAATGCAAATTGACCTCAACAGGTAAACTGCTGAAGATGTAATCTGTATCAATTATCTCACATCAAATAAAACAGGCACCAGAGGAGCAAGCAAGGGTTGAACCCTCATAGTTCTGGAAGGCTTGATGAAAGGTGAGGATGTTCCCAGGCACCAATTAGCACACTGTTCATACGTTGAAATGTAGTAAACATACTAGCATCAGCTGTCAGGTGTTTGGGCCTAACCTAAGCACAGAGCTCTGGTAAGTTTTAAAGACTCAGGCTGTTCTGTTCAGAAAATAATATGTATTATCAGTATTAGAGCCTATGAATTAACGGATATTCTACTCTCTGACCATACCACAGAGTCTAATTGGACTTAGCTATCCCTAGAAGTTTCCATCCCACACCTACCTGAATTCCCAGTTATGCAGCTACCCTACAGCCACGTTACAAGGGACTGTAATGTAGTTGCTAATGTCAGAGATAACCTGAGGCACCACCACCTTTAGCATGTCTAGTTCACATCATGTAAGATGGAGTGTCTCCACTGAGCTACCCGTTCCTCCAGCTTTTTTCCAAACTTGCTTTACCTAGCTTAGCACAGAGAAGCATCTACAAACCCACAGACAAATATAGCATATAGCATATGATAGCACTAAACAGCTGCATGTGCTCTGCATGCATGTATATGCATGCATGCACATGTTTTTCAGCATGCATGTGTGTATGTTCAAAGGTCTATCCATAATTCCAGGACTTCTGCACCCAGAGGAATTTCTTATTTTTGCCTTCTAAGAAACACTGCATTCATTAAGAGGAAAACAAAAGAGGTTGTAATTAACATGAATAGGAAGGAGATGTACCCAATAAGCATGGATAAACGAAAACCTGATTCATCAACACCCTTCAGACAATGCTTGCTACATTGGCTTCCCTGGGCAAAAATCTTCTCTCTCATGTTAATCTTTGAAGACTCTGCACTGGCAGTAAGCACTGATTAAAACTATTTGCAATCAATATTCTCTTTACTTCTTCTTTTATCCGCACCAATATTACTACATACAAAGAAACTTTTGTACCCTTCTCCCCTGTCTCACTCTTACATGCACACACACATCTTCATCCCCAAAACTGCACTGCCAGATTTTCCTGTGGTGTATTCCTTGTGAATCTGGAACAGTGTGTCATCCACAGAACCTGAACCTCATTGGATTTCAGATTCCTAATCTTGACACATTGACATTTCTTTTCCTGAATTCATCCTACACAACTCTTTGTTTAACCACATTGAAACGGAAACCACATTTAACAGAGAAGGCGAACACACAGCGGTAGCTTCAGAAAATACACCAGCACAGAAAAGTTTAACCTTCACTAAATGGTCTAGCTCTTCCTAATGTCACGTGGACAGATACCTTTGTAGTGAGGATAGAACTGGCACACCTTCCCAAATAACTGCCTCACAGAGGCTGAGTTACTTTCTTCAACAAAGTACGAAATGAAGCCTCACAAATGGCGTACTATTTGTATGTAACAGCTTGCTACATCACTTACATAACACTGATCCTTTTCTCTTTCATAGAAATTTAAAGACACAGATTGACTTAAGCGGGAACAGTGATAGTTATTAGCCCATTTTAAACAAGAGGAGAATTAGTTTAATTGCATATACTGTGTTAGAACATGTTGGCATTCCCCATAAAGGCACTGCCTTCATTTTTAAGGTAAGTCTATTCAGAAGATTCGTAATTTTGGCTCATTTCATCTGTGCAGGTTCCTCTCCTCATGAAGCAGAGCAGAAGACTGTGCAAATAGAAGTGCAGAGGATCAATGTAGCACTTGGAAAATAATTGTTTCAACTGTGGAAAATAATCTAAGACAAAGCCATCAATTTCAACCATTCCATACAATGGAAAGTTCAAGTATCACCATATCCCAGTTTCAGAGATGATCTCTCTTCCCAAAATGAGCTGAAGCAAATATCCAAATCTAAACTTCTTTAATACATTGACAATTTTTGGAACAAGCTCTGCGTATACAGTCTGTGGAGCTCTTCTGTACATTGCATGATATGAGAATTGTGAAAGACCTTTTCCCCAGAGAACGATGCCTGTGGTCTGTTGTCTAATATTTCATCTTTCCATTTCTGGGTTGACATTTTAACTGTAACTATACAGTTCCTTTAAAAATATTTGCACATTTTTGTTCTCCTTCCAGTAAACATTCAGCTTTTCAACCACTACAAGCACTGGATTCAAACACATGCTGCCATTTTACCACTAGAGGGCAGCTCAATATTTATTGATCGTTTTCATTAGTTCAAAGAATTAATTTCATTGCATTCCTAACCAATGGGTCCACAACACATAACTTCAGCTCGAGAATCTTATAAGAACCTTCACTGTTTTAAGGAAAAACACAGTGGTTGCCATTTGAATCACCAGCTCATCATGTAGTGCTCTTTAAGAGGTATGTAATATCCCTATTCACCAATTTCTGAAGGAACTGTGCTCAGCTGACTTTTTAATGGAGAGCACCATTCTGGAAACAACTCTTTATTTTGCCAGGGTTCCATTTGTTTCAGTGGTGCATTTCTTATCTCATAGGCTTATGGTATTTCTCTGCTGCTTGTAAGTCCACATGCTTCAAACAGAAACAATAGCAATTTATCAAAACCCACGTTTTTAAAGGTCAGCATTCTTTTAATACGCACATTTACTTAGAACCACAAATCTACATTAAGCAATTTTCGACAGAAAAGGACTGGCTGATTCAAGTTTCCTCATTTTTTTCCTTCTCCCTGCTATCAAGTCCTCTGTCATCTGTATAAATCTCCACCGGTGTCAGACCACACCCTCAAACCAACATTTAGGACATTTAAGGTCTGCCTGTTGGTATGTTCTCCTCTTTAAGCTCATCCATCCTGAGCCAGCAAGTGATTGCTGTCAATCAGATCACAGGAGCTCCCCCACTGACCTCATACTCAGCTGCATTCCTTGCTCGGGGTCGGCAGGCTCCACTGCAGTTCTACTCACAGTTTAAGGCAATGTCTGATTTAAATGGGGCTCTAACCACAGATCTGCACAGACAGAAAGCAAAAGCACCCTTCAAATAAGCCCCACAGAGGTTTTGCCATCCCATCCTTTTCAGGTGACTCAACAATGTTACCACATCTCTTGGTGCCCTCAACTGAGAAGTTCCCTGAATTTTAGTCCTTTATTCTTCTGAAAGCAGCCATGAGTTGTGTGGATTACTGGAGTTTCAAAGCCAGCTACTAATTGTGCCATCACACTCAAGCAAAGCATGGGTTGAATTTCCAGCCTCATTCAGGGACCCAGCCCCTCCTCTTACCCCTTCTACAACACACTTTGCACTGCAGCACAGCATTAGTGTAACAGAAAAGGAGTACCATATTAAAACACTATGAGAATACCTTACTAATAATAATGTGTTGTAAAAGTTCCTTTTCCTATTAGAAGCCCTACAAGTCGAGCCCTATGACTGAACACTTGAACTGGATATCTTCCAATGATGAACAGAAAAACAGACCAACGTGGAGGTTTGTTTCAAAAGACATCACAGGGGTCACTTTCAGATTAGGCCACATGAAGTTTCCTCACATTTTGTGAAAGCCTTCAGATTTGTTGTGGCATTCCACAGTCCTCCAAGCAAAAAAACATACTGTATAGAGCTTGCAGATGCAAGAGTTGAACGCTTCGTTTTAGAAAATACCGACCTACAACAACAAATCTTTTTGCTATTCACAAGAGAATCATTGAGTATTGCAAAACTTGATAATTACTGATTCATGACAGATTTAGGAAAAACATCAGCTTAAGTAATCAGGTCAGGGCACTGCTGTTGACCACAGTGTTGGCAAAAGAAACAGTTTCTTTCTTCATATCTTTCATCAAAGTTTAACATTTCACAGTATTTAGCTTTTAGCACTTCGTTGGTGCAGACCAGTAAACAACAGATAGTTTAAGAACTACAAGTTAACTTGTGAGCAAACATCTCTGCTTAGCATTGTTTCATAATTCATTTACACTGCTGAGATACTTTTAAATTCAAGTTGGTAAAGTTACTGAGAATCCCTAATAGTTGCAAAATCGTTTATCACTGCTGTTAATAAACACACAACATTACTAATACCCCACGCACACTGATGCAAAAGTTACGCTGTATCACATATTGCCAACTGATAATAAAGATTTCATTCAGGTGAACAAACAAATAAAAACCTACTTTTTTAGTGTGTTTGATTTGATTTTCATGTCCTCCTGGAAAATGAAAGAGGAAAAGTCAAGAGCTTTTCCCTAACTGACATTACTGCAAATTAATCCATTCTGCTTTCTTCCACATCTGCATGATAATCCTTGCCTGACACTAGGGAATCAGTCTGAAAAAGCAAGGGCAGTAAAAAAAGGCCTTCTGACTCCAAAAGAACTAGTTTGATAGCTCCTATTTACCTTTGTAAGATGGACATGAAAAATATCTCCTAAAACCACGAAACTGTTCATCTATCACAAGCAATCATTCGTTCAGATAGAAAATGAAAGGTGTTATCCTTACCATTTTGCCAACCTGTGCTTGGTGTGCCTTATACAACAAAGGAAGGTTTCAGCAATTAAAACTTAATTCACAGAGGCCAAATTTTAAGCATGCCAAACCAGCTGTACTGAGGGGATTGAGTGCACCCTCATAAGTTTGCAGATGACACCAAGTTGGGAGCGAATGTTGATTTGCCTGAGGGGAGAAGGGCACTACAGAAGGACCTGGATAGACTGGATCGATGGGCCAAGGCAAACTGGATGAGTTTCAATAGGGCCAAGTGTCGGGTCCTGTATTTTGGTCACAACAACCCCAGGCAACCCTACAGGCTTGGGGAGGAGTGGCTGGAAAGCTGCCTGATGGAAAGGGACCTTGGTGTACTGATGGACAGTCGGCTGAATATGAGCCAGCAGTGTGCCCAGGTGGCCAAGAAGGCCAATAGCATCCTGGCTTGTATCAGGAATGGTGTGGTGAGCAGGACTAGGGAAGTCATCCTGCCCCTGTACTCAGCACTGGTGAGGCCTCACCTCGAGTACTGTGTTCAGTTTTGGGCACCTCAGTACAGAAAGGACATGGAGGCACTGGAGCAGGTCCAAAGAAGGGCAACAAGGCTTGTGAAGGGCTTGGAGAATATGGCCTATGAAGAGAGACTGAAGGAACTGAGGATGTTCAGTCTGGGGAAAAGGAGGCTGAGGGGAGACCTTATTGCTCTCTTCCAGTACTTGAAAGGTGCTTACAGCGACAGCGGGGCTGGTCTCTTCTCACTGGTGACAGGACGAGGGGAAATGGCCTCAAGTTGTGCCAGGGTAAGTTTAGGCTGGATATCAGGAAACACTTCTTTACAGAAAGGGTTGTTAAGCACTGTAATGGGCTCCTCAGGGAGGTGGTTGAGTCACTATCCCTGGATGTGTTTAAAAACTGTTTGGATGCGATGCTCAGGGACATGATTTAGCGGGGGTCTGTTAGGGTGGTTTGGTTAGGTCGTGGTTGGACTCGATGATCTTTAAGGTCTTTTCCAACTTGAGTGATTCTATGATTCTATGATTCTATGACTATATCACAGCTACATTTTCTGCATAATAGAACACTTTCACTAAATAATAACAGCCAGGTCAGAAACGCAAACTGAAGGTAATTGGATGAAGCACATCAAGAGTCTGGAGTAATCTCATCCAAAGTAACACCTTGTGGCACAGCCATAAGCTGGAACTGTCAACACAGAAGTATTCTTTATACTCATCTTCTAAAATGAATGTTACGTCACTGCTCACTTTGAACCATTATTAGCTCTAAAGGAATGCTGCGAAATCTCTCAGCCCTCTACCTTCAGAGAAAAATTGTTTATCCTTCTACCAATTTTCCTCGTAATTAAAGCTGAAGAAAGAAGAATCTTTAGTGGAAAACAGGAAGTCAAGAAGGACAGAGTGCAGCTGTAGGAGGAAGAGCTGTTACATAACAGCTATCTCCAACTTAGGAGTTACGTGACCTGTACAGACACGTGCTCCACATTTAGCACTCCTACCCTTCCCTTCCAAGCACCATGAGATTATTTTCTCCAATTCACTAGATTATTTTTTTTCTTGCTGTTGTTACCAAACTTTTAATTTCTACATAGCTCTACTCAAAAACTTTAAACATTGCCCTCACAAAATCACCATTAAAACAGATAGAATTAACTGTCATCTTTGCAGACTTTCAAACTGAGCAGATGATACTAAGCTCAAGGAACTGCCTTCTTCACAGCAAGATACAGCTCTGTAGATGAAACAGGACACAGTGGCAGAGCAACCTCATGCACTTGAACACTGACTGTTACTTTGAAACTCCCTCAGTTTTTACTGATTTTGTGATACA
The DNA here is from genome assembly GCA_016647715.1 of Pavo muticus. NCBI lineage: Eukaryota > Metazoa > Chordata > Aves > Galliformes > Phasianidae > Pavo > Pavo muticus. Next base: position 440,817 of record JACDJE010000315.1, on the reverse strand, counting down.
AGTGCAAGTTCACTCACACAAACATCCACACAAATATTACATTCCAGTTCCACAAAGGAGGAGACCTGAGTCTGATTTAGTGTTAAGTTCAGTAATTACTACTTTTTCCAAAAAAAGTCTGAAGTTTCAGTGACTCCACTGAGTGACATCATGATCCAGTAGGCACTTCTTTTCTTTCTCTTGCTTTAGGCTAATCTCTTCAATCAGCATGATGAAGGAAACTGAAGAAACCAGGGGAAAAACAGGCAGAGAACCTTCCCAATAAACTGCAGTGCCGCAGTCTTAAACCTGAAGTCACCTCTGTTGGTTTCATGCTCCCTTTAAAGCAGCAAGAAATTTACCATGTAACAGCAATTATCAGACCTGTCCCCAAAAGCCACTGCACAGCTACTCATAGAGCTCTAACGGACTCCATAAACCCACTGCAGTCAGACCACATGAGTTTCAACGCGTCTCCAGCACAAGGGAAAGAAAGAATCTGACCCTTGTTCCTAAAGCAACAAGAGCCAAAGAAGCTATTTTACAATCAAGCAATCTAGTTTAACAGACTTAATTCCCTCATCATTAGGATGACGTGTTTCCTAGCATCTACAGCTTACTTAATAATACCAGTCAGAAACTCCAGGAACATTCAGAGACTTGTGCATTAAATGCCTTCCTGAAAGATTTATAAATTCCAGGTACTTAATAACAGGGACAGATAATTAATAACTCAGCCACAATTTGCTGACAAAATGTTGAACCGAAAACTCTCCTTAGATTTGAGCAAAGCAGAGGCAAGCTTGATCAATTATGTTTTCTTGCTCCAGTGTTTTGTTTTGTTTTCTGAAGAGGCTGAATTTATATGGGAAAAGCCTGTTCTCTCTAAAGGTACACACTTGAAAAATGATTGATGAACATGAGCATAAACAACTGAGGCCTGACATTCTGACACATTCTAATCATTGCTTCTAGAAGTGAAAATTTCTGCAGCCACAGCTCACTGTTTAAAGTGCTGTCAAACACTGCAGTGAGAGGTATATTTTTTTCAAGAGTAAGGGAGCCAGAAAGCAAAACTTCTCTACATAAACCGGGCCAAAAGGTAATAAATAAGGAGTCTGGAAGTAAGTGCTAGCAAGACATTGAGTAGGACCCAGGTAAATGCATCCTCCCCCTGCCTCTCTGCACAGATGCAAGTGATTTTTTCCAAATGCCTCCTTTTACTGTTTCAGATGAAAAGACATGATGACAGATTGGTGCTCCAACTGTAACTTGCTCAGCACAGTGTGACCAGCACCTCTCTTCAAGCATGTACCTCTATACTTTATCTTACACACAATCATTTCATGTTCAGCAAACTACTTTTAACCAACTTTAAGGAGCCTTCTGCAGGACACGGAAATGCAGTCACAAAACACTCCCTAGCTAGCAAAGGAAATGCAGAACTACCACTTCTGAGAACAGCTAATCCACACGTGGGAACCTTTTTGAGTGTGCTCCATACGGCCAGTGGACAGCCCCGCGAGCGAATAGGCTGCCTCAGAGGCAGGGGGCAATACCTCAGGCGTTGTTCTGCAGCCTCCAAAGAGGGGCACTTTAATATTTTAATCTCCAGAACTGTATTTACGACCTGCAGCTGCGGTGCCAAAGAGGCCCACAGCCCCGTACACACTGAGCCTATTGTTGGCAAAACAGAGCACTGAGGTTTCTTAAGTGATATAAGCGAGTTAACTGAACTAAACTAGGCTGCTCTGGATGGGGACAGAGAGGAGTATTTGTTTTTCTTTGTATCGATCACTGTATTTGGGCCTTTATCACTTTTGGTGTTAGCAGTCTTCCCAATTTTAATAGCCCCTAAAGCACAGTAAATCATGAATAAGCAGGAACTAATTTCTTGGAGCTTTGGGCTTCCAGGGACCTTGAACCGATTAATAAAAAGAATCCCCATGTTACATATAACTTAAAATGAGTGTATATTGCAAGTTACGTGTTAGTTTACTACCCAGAGGGAATGCTTTGTGTTGTTCTGAAGCCACTTAAAAGGGTTATCTCAGTGACTTGGAGCAGCAATACTCCCTCCATTTCCCTCCAGGAACTGAGTTCTTACCCAAAGTGGTTCAACTCCTGTTGAGCATATTTTAGGAGAAGGCAGGGATATAGATTCTTCCGTGCCAGCTTTCAGTTGTATCAGCTTGAGGCCTCTTCCAGAATTATGATGCCTTTCAACCACATATATCTACAAAGAAAGGTAAGAGGATAACCCTTTATAATCTCACTAAAAGGAAAATCCCTACTGTCATTTCTCTTCTGCTTTCCATAGAATCATAGAATGGCTGGGGTTGAAAGGGACCTCAAGGATCATCAAGTCCCAACCTGCTGCAGGCAGGGTTGCAACCACTGGATCAAGCACTAGACCAGGCTGCCCAGGGCCCCATGCAACCTGGCCTCGAACACCTCCAGGGATGGGGCATCCACAACCTCTCTGGGCAGCCTCTGCCAGCACCTCACCACATTCTCAGTAGAAAACTTTCCCCTGCCATCTAATCTAAATCTTCCCTCCTTTAATTTAAAACCATTCCCTCTTGTCCTATCACTATCTACCCATGTAAAAAGTTTCTTTCCCTCATGTTTATAATCTCCCTTTAACTATTGGAAGGCTGCAGTGAGGTCTCCCTGGAGCCTTCTCTTCTCCAAGCTGAACAAGCATAGCTCCTTCAGCCTGTCTTCTTAGGAGAGGTGCTCCAGCCCTCAGAGCATCACAGACTAACACTGAGTCAATTTAACATTCTAGGGAATTAAAGTGCTCTGACATACATCCCGTAGCGTAATAATGCAGATATTAACCAGAAAAACTGAGTCTCTGTAGAATAATTAACAGGTTAACTAGGCAGGTTGTTTGCCAAGTTCACCCCCACACAGTTCTACTAAGAAATGTTGCTGCTTTTCTGGTATTAATAACTTTTTCCCAAAAGAGAGGAAAAGAAAAAAACTCAGAAAGTTCAGAAGAAGCTTATGAAACCAAATTGCTGCTTAAAAGGTCTGCTGATCTTTATGTTTATAGATTCCAAAAAAAGCAGAACAGTCACTAGCAAGAGTTCTGCTTTACAAATCTGTTCTTCTACAGTCCTGCTCCACTGCAGCATTTCTGAGATGCCTCGTTGTTGTGCTGAAAGACCACAGCACTGTGACTCCATTCTTGGCACATGAGGTTTTGCAGAAAGTACTAGGTTAAGGTTTTCAAACTGGATTCATTATACAGATGTCTGCAGGAAGGTGTTTAGCACTATCTAAAAATCATGAATACTCAATGTCCTTTTAACTGAGGACAAAAAGCTTGGAAGTACTCAAAATACCTTCTGAAAATCTGTGGATAAATGCTATACAGGAATACTGCAAAATAAAATAGAGGGCATACTAACAGCTTAAATCAAAGAATCGTAGAATCATTAAGGTTGGAAAAGACTTCTAAGATCACCCAGTCCCACTGTCAGCCCATCACCATCATGCCACTAAACCATGTTCAGTGTTTACACCCAGTCTCCTGAAGCTGACCTGCCAGTTAGAAAGCTATGCCAGCCATACATACATATTTGATTCCAACTAACTCACTTCTACCCTTCTCAAAAACAGAAAGCAGCACAGGACAAAAAGAGACACCTACCACTGAGAGGAAGGGCAAAGTGGATTTCCCACACAGGGGGAAACTGAGTTTTTACTCGTTTTTCTCTCTGAAATGCAAACGTTGCAGCAGAGAACGTTCTGCCTGATTCTGCTGTCACTCTAGGTAATGGCAAGGGGCCACGGCAGGCCCTTCATGGCTGCATGAAGCCTACCTCTCGGACAAGTATCCAGATTCCACTGACTTTGAAAGGCATCTGGGTATCTAAATCAATTAAATGTCTTTGAAAATCCTTGATAAATAAGTGAACGCATTCTCCCCAGTGCCCTATGCAAGCATCAAATATTTTCTCCATTTTATAGACCAAGAGTGTACCAAGAAATATATTAAATGACTTGCACAAAGCTTGTCAGGAAGACAAAGCTAGATATGAAACTGACTCCAACATATTCTGGGTAATACTGGATCTGAATTCTGGCTTTTCTATTTTGCCTCTTAGCCAGAGTAAGGAACTGCACTGACATATTTTAATCAAAAGGAAACTATATATTCCAGCTAATATTTTGAATATCAAGAAGGCTGTTTTTTCCTCAGATGGATTATAGTTCTGTGGAAAGCTTCTAGACAGCCCTTACTTTACCCAGACTGGTTGAAACCTCGTACACTGTCAGATTTAAGCTCCTGTATGCAGCAGTACTGGTTCTCCAGGAAAAGGAAGCTTTGGTATTACAAAAGCCACACATCTACAGTGATACCTTTCCCACTGCTGCTCCTCTTATGTGGCATGAGCGAAGAAGAAAAGAACAAGAGAAGGAAAATCACTGGAAGGCACAGCAATGGAAAAGAACTGCTATGCAAAAGAACACGATTGAATGAGTTAGAAATACCCATACAAGCAAAAGGTGGGAAGACTGTCCAAATTCCAGATAAAATTGCTTAGCAAAATAAATCTTCTCAGCAATTGTGGTGCAAATTAAGGCATTAAGGCCTGGATTTATGACACTTGAAATCAGTTTCCTGATTTGGTGTGGCTGTACAACCAGAGCAATGAAAGAGATGGACGGCTTTCTGCAGAGGCTCCTTCCTCGCCCACTTGCCCTCTCACTCTCACATTTTCTTTTCATGTCAGAGGACTGTGATGAGAATACAATACCACACCCAGCGTCCACACTTCCACTGGACTTTACAGAAGCATAAAAAATATGTGATCACATCTCTGTAAATTGCAGAAGCAAAATGGAATGCCTGATAAACTGCATGCAAACCGCATGCTTGACTTTCAGTCAAAGTTAAAATTAAAAAATGGCAACAACGTTGTATTTCAATATCCTCAGAGAGCACTGCTAGAGATCTATATGTGAAATTACGAGTTGGTCTGAGTTAGCCAAAGGCCTCAGCACAACAGAAATCATACAAGATCTCCCATACACGAGAAAATACAGGTTTACCTCTGTCAGCTTTCTATTAAAACATGAAGGCAATTTGCTAACAAATTCAGTTTACACTAAAGTAACACCCTACATCATACACAATATGCTCACGTTACCTCCCTTGAAGATCAACTTGTAAAATCTTACATCAAATAAAAGCTCAACATTTGTCATATTTAATCAGCAATAAAGTCAGGCGTATAATTCTTCACAATTTATCCTTCACTAACACTATGTCATTTACGAGTTGAAACGTGGAAAGAAAACCTGACATTTGCAGGAAGTGTGGCAGAAAGGCAGCCTGCCATGTTATCAAAATAATTTATGTTCTAAAATTCCTGTGAGTCCAACGTGAAAATAACATCTCCACCATTTCAGCTCTTAGTTCAGACAACTCCAGTGTTACTTGATATGACATACTCAAGAAAAGAAATCATCTTAAATTGACACTGATAGTTCCCTGAACTGACAAATACAAGTTGCTTAAACTCGCTGTGTGCTTGATTTTCTGTACATTTGAGGCAGGAAAAGGGGGTCAGATCTGGGAGTAGAAGAGATTAAAGTGCAATTTTGTTTTCCTTATTTTCAGGCTAGCCTCTAATATCAATCTCAGCCTGCTCTAAATTATGTCCAGCTGTCTAGTGCCCCCAGGGACAGTTCCAGCAGCCAGAATTAGCTGGAGTGCAGTGACATTTTGACCACACACAGTCTTCCTTCAGCCTACCTATCCTTGGGTTTTTGAGGACAAAAGGGAGCGGCAACAAGCCCTGCCAGGAAGACAAAAAAAATGCAAACATGCAGTCATAAAGACAGCACGTTAAAGAATGTACAAAAACCGTGGCTTTTAAAGGAAGCAAAGGCTGAGATGTGACAGAGTTCACAAAAGCTGTGGGGAATAGAGTGCATCATTTGCAGAAGGAGCCAGAAACAAGTAATTAGGGGCCAGCCTCAGAGGGCTGCTTCCATCAGTAGCACTGTCAGTGAGTGTTGCTCTAGGTTTCCCACTTGTGAGCAATTTGGGCTCCTATACTACAGATGTTGGGACGCACAGTGCATTCACTGCCTTCCTCAGGCCGTTTTTTCCCTGCTGTTTTCTTCATTATTGGCACAGGCTGACCAGGGAGGTGGTGGAGTCACCATCCCTGGAGGTGTTCGAGAAAAAGGGTGGATGTGGCACTGAGGGACACGGCTTAGTGGTACGGTGCGGATGGAGTGCTGGCTGGACTAGATGATTTCAGTGGTCTTTTTCAACCTTAACGATTCCGTGATTCTGTTCGCTCCTGCTGCAGGGAACTGCACGGAGCTGTGTGAAGGGAGGGGAGGATGGGGGTGAGGGAAAGGCTGTGCCCCAGAAGGCGGTGGGCACGGCTCCGAGGGACACTGCTCCCAGACGCAGGGCTTGGGTTCGGGCGGTGCTGTCTGGAGCCGGGGTCGAACTCGATGATCCTTGTGGGTCCCTTCCAGTTCAGCATGTTCTGAGGTCCTGCAGTTCGCCACCCGCCCCGGCTTCTCCTCAGCGCGGGGCCGGGCGGGCAGGACCAGAGGGACGGATGGCAGCCAGGCAGCGGGCGGCAGCTGCCCGCCTCACGCCGGGAGCCGAAGCCTGCGGCGAGCCCCTCACTGCGCCCTCCACGGCTCTGTTTGCCGGGACACCGAGCAAGGACACCGGACAGGAGCACGCCCGGCGAGATGGAGCTGGTGCCGCTGGGCCGGCTTCGGCTCCCGGGGCGGGGCGGGTGGGGTCATCCCTCTCCCTCAGGACGCGGCCCCGCGCCCCCTCCCTCCCGCACGCAACATGGCGGCGGGGCCCCGCACCTGCCCTGCCTCAGGGCGCTTCGACCGGCGGCGTGCGGGCGGGAGAGCGGGCGCTTAGAGCGGCGAAGGGCCGTACCCCGTACCCCACTCCGCCCCGCCCCGCCCCGCCCAGCGGCAGGGCTCCGGCCGCCGAGGGGTCGGTAGGGGGCGTCCGGGGGCTCCGGTAGGAGCCGGGACCGTTTCTATTTAGCTGAAGGCCCGGGGGGGGGAGTGGGTGCCGGCACCGCAGCGGAGCCAGCGGACGGACGGGGCCGAGCCGCCGCGGTAGCGTGCCGCCGGGAGCAGCCGCCCCGGCCCCGCCGCAGGTAGGAGCGGGATGGCGGGTGGATGTGCGCCCCGCTGCGCCTCGGCGCCCCTGCCCGGCGGCGGGGCAGGGCGGCCTCAGCTCGGCAGGTGCCCGGCGCGGCGGTGGCCGTCGGTGCCGCCCCGGGGTGCCTTCGACCGTCAGCGGTTCCCTCGAGAAATCGCTTTACCAGCCGAGACGTGGGCTGGCGAGGGTGCCGAGCTGCGTGCTCCTCGCCCGGCGTGCCGTTAAGTGCTGTGCTATTTTAAAGGCGGTTTATTATTAATTATTATTATTGCTGTGACTGTTTTTCAGCTGGATCGGGCGCAGCGGGCTGGCCGCGCAGCCAGGGCTTCCCCTCAGCTGCCGCTCAGGAAGGGGCTGCGTGCTGGCCGCGGTGCCCAGGTAGGACACGCGCGGCGCTGGGCGCTGTGTTTTCTAGCAAAGGAACGCTAAAAATACCGCTGGTTTATTTGTTTTTCTTTCTTTCCAGGTTCATGATGTTGACAGCTATGTTCTTGGCTGCTCTCATTCTTATTACAGTACATTCACAGGAAACTGAGGAAACCATAACATACACGGTAAGGTTTAATAGAGCGGGAGATGATTGCTGCTTTGCAGGGATTCTTTTCTAAATGACCCTTAAGAAAAACCAAATTTCTTGCCAATGCGTAGCATGCAATGCAAAGTTCTTTGAGTTTGAATGCTAGCCTAAAATAAGCTGTTCCTATGCTGAAAGGGTAGTTGAAAAGTTGAAGTTTGCAAGACTGAGCAAAATGGGCTGCAGCTCCCTGTTCTGAAAAGCTTATCTGTGTGCTATGCCTGATGAACTGAACGAAACTATGAGGCTTAGTTTTTGTGTCTGCCTTCCTCAAGAAAAGGTCCCTGGGACCCTCGTTTGAAGTACGTGGAACTCGATGGATAATTAGGTCAAACATTCTTCTGTGTTTTCCTTTGGATGTTTCAAGCTGCTATAACAACATGCAAGTACTTAAAAAAATTCACTGCTCTTAATGAAGCATTTAGCTCCTGGGGTGATTGCATGAATGTCAGTTGCCGAGCTGCTTTAGACCAGTGGTTTTGCACACCTTGATCAGTTTCTACAGGAAAACTGAAAGCAGATTCTCCTTACAACCAGGTGACAGCATAAGCAGTTTAAAGTCCTTTTTGGAAATTCTTGGTTCTAAACTGCTGTGCTCACTCCTTGGCTTGTATAACACATGTCATAGAAGGAGTGGCAATTACATCGGCTTGGGCTGGTGAAAAACCCGCATTTTTACATCTGATTGCAGCTGTAATCCCTGCAACTTGCTTCATATGGGTGGACCTCGGAATATGTATACAGACATCAGCGCAATGCCACACAAGCAGAAAATTCTGCACACATGCAGAAAGTTACAGAACCACAGCCAAAGGCTGAGATTGTGTTTTCTGCAAGTAATCCCACTGAAGTCAGTGGGATGGCTCAGGCAAGTAAAGATTGCAGAGCTGGACCTTGCCATAGAAGATGGGGCTCCAGGAAGCCTCCAGTGAACATCAGGAAGTCAGTCATGAAATACTTGTAACCCTGGGCTGTAGAAGCAATTGGTGGTTGGGAGGACTTCTGTTTAGAGGCTTCTGGGGTGTTTTTAAGTCCCTCTGTCTAAGTGGAAACTGATGAATTAAGTACATGTTGAAAATTTACACTAATATAGGGATCCTACCCCCTTCTTTTTCAGCATTTGTTACACAGTTTTTTTAAAAATAGCATTTTTGTGATAAGCCTAAATGGTTCCTTTTGTACCAGTGGATTTCTAGCATGCCTGTGTGACTTGGATTCTGGTATTATGTTTTCAAAGAGGTCTTAGCATTCAGGTGCTTCAGTGATCATTAGGCTTTTAATCATATAAAATTATTTAACAATGAAAATTTGTTGGAAGCTTTACCCTTAGGATGCTACTGTTTCTCATATGTACATTGTATTCATTTAGGACCAAATCCACTTCTATTGTAAAACTCCCTTCAGCTGCAGTAATAGTTGGACTTGGCTCCTTGCTGTTAAATAGACTGCGCTTCTGTTGTGCATCAACGGGAACTGGGTGATTCAGTAGATGCATGAATTAGCTGTTTTCCTTTGGGTTTGGGTTTTCATAGCTACAGTAACTTTGGTGTTGTCAACTCAGCATGTAGTCATTCCTTTAGAGATAGAGCATTGTAATACGCAATTTGCTGTCCACTTACCCCTTCCTAATATTGGAAGCTCTTTCTTCCAACTACATCTGGCTGATGGCTGGCGTCACCTGTGAATGAAGAACATATTTTCAACCCTGCTGCTGAGTCAGTGTCTGTAGCAAGTTTCTCAAAATAACTTGAGGATAGCACATGGAACCAGTGGATCTCAGCAAAGGTCAAATTTGTCACCTACACAGTTCTCTATGGCAGAGGAGTTGCAGCTTGCTGGACTCTGGCTAGTTGCATTAATTGACTCAATTCTTTTTTTCTATAAGACCATTAAAATAATATGCTAAGCAGTGCAGGATGCCTATGCACCTGCATAGCGCAGCAGCTGATTCACTGATGTTTTAAATGCCTGCTGTAGCTGGCAGCACTGTGATACTTAACTAACTAATTTCTAGAATTGTAACCAGTGATTAAAATTACTGCATTCTAGACACTTTAATGCTTTTGGGCAGAGGGATAACAAAGATATTTTCTTGAACTGCAGGGCAGAATATTTAAAATTCTTCCTGAAGTTACCAGTCTGCGTTGATATGAATAGTTGCTGAGTTCAGTCTTGTTTGAATTCTGTCAAGTTTTATTTATATAAGTAGTCCTGCTGCTATAAACTCTAACCGGTTATTGTACGTCTCACAATATAAATTGTTCTTCCTAGACTGCAGTTCCTGGAGTCACATGGTTGAAGTGCATGTGAATGAATTTCCAGCTGTCATGGGATCTTTCCCCATTGCTAGTGTGCTAATGGGAGAAAAGATTATATTCAGGGGTATTGAGGTCCATTAGTCCCTCTGGCAAACTTATGCCTGGAATAAAAGATGTTCACCTCTTGGAAGGCAACACACAAGATCAAAGAAGAAGAAAAACTTACTTTTTCTTTCATTAGAAGATTTTTCATCCTGGTCAGCTGGGTCAGTTTTATCTTTTGAACAGATATCTATTCCGATATTCAGGCAATGGCAGATGCTTTAAAACAGAAATGAGCAACAAGACAAGAAGAAAGTGATGCTTTCCCCACTCTCATTAAAGCCTTGCCTACTCTGCAAACAATATCTTGGGACCTTCCTGAGACAAAGCCTCTATCTGGACATACTTTTTCTTGTTCCTGCCTAGCAATACTGTACTAATAGCCATTTTTCTAGCTTTCCAAGGTATAGAAACATTGCATTTCTCCCAGTGTAAAGCTTGGAGTTCGTTGAAATATGCTTATTTTCCAAAATAAAGAATCCTGTATAGCACAATATTTTTTACCACTGTTTTCTTTCCTCTTTTATCTGTAGCAATGCACAGATGGCTATGAATGGGATCCTGTTAGGCAACGGTGCAAAGGTACAGTAAATCATTTCCAAAGAAAAACTTGCTGTTGGAATTACTTCAGTATTGTCACATTCCTGTTTCAAACAAGGAGTGTGCTTGCATGCCTCATTGTGTTGTTTGTATTAATGGCTGTTGCAGAGGATTCGACTGTTAAAAGCATGATTTGTGTTGTTGCTAACCACAGATATTGATGAATGTGAAATAGTCCCAGATGCATGTAAAGGTGGGATGAAATGTGTTAACCACTATGGAGGATACCTCTGTCTACCTAGAACAGCCCAAATTATTGTAAATGAGCGAGAAGAAGCAGCAGCTGAATCCACTAGTGGTCGAAACAACGTCATTCGCCGGACTCCAGCTGATCCTCACCGTGCCCCCCCAAACCCAACTCATCAAATCCAGTGTGCAGCTGGGTATGAGCAAAGTGAGCACAATGTGTGCCAAGGTAAGCAAGCTGCCGTGTGTTTTACTTTCAGTATAACTGGAGTGTACGTAGCAAATCTAAGCCTGGAAAATAACAGCTTAGATCTGTGAATTTATTAGGAACAACGTTATCTGTACGCCATTAAATTGGGCACGTACACACCTCCTTAAGGAGGTGACAGGTAACACAGCAGGAGTACTGCAGACATCTCCTGAAGATGTGCAAAACTATGCTGTTGGTTTCTTTTTAGTAAGGTGATGCTGAATGGAACAAAAAAAGAAGTGCGAGCCTTTGCTTAGATCAGATTGTAATGCAGAACAATACAGTGCTTTGTGTCACTCGTATATGTATGACACACATTCCTCAAGCAGTAGGAACCAAACATCTGAACATCTTGTGCTCTTCTGGTCTCTGTGGAAGTAGCCCTACACAGACCCAGCCAACTTATAGTCATAGTCTAGCCACTCTGAAACTATGGCAATGAAGAGTTTTCATCTGGGTGTACATACACTGCACGCCGTGCCAAAATTCTCAGAGTATTAGCAATGTTAATTGTATGCATTCAGGAACCAGACTCACAAGCACTACTGTAAACTAAGACTGTTTCATTTATTATTTTATATAAATAGTTTACTCTTATACTTGCTGAAGTAACAGATGTTTTGTCCACTGTTTTGTTTTCTTTCATAAAAATATATTCTACTCCTTGTTCATAAACTTGGCTTTTAAGCATGTTAGTGGGATACCCGTGCAAACAGAGGGCAAATTGTGACCCCGTGGTTCATCCTTTCCATTTCTGTGGTTCTTAACAGTATAATCATATAAAATAGTACATGAGTGACTGTAATCAGGGCGTGCTGTATTATACAGTGGTAGTTCCTTTCTCTTTGGTATTCACATATATGGAACGTTATTTATTACCAGTAAGTAAATTCCCTGTGCTTCTGAAGCATAGTAATCATCATGGAGTCTGGATAAGTTGTTTTCACGAGCAAAGCCTTGGAGTTGCATTTCTACTTTGTCTGATGCTCAGCATTTCTGTCCATCTAATTCAAGAATATCAAGTGAAGAGCTGCCAGAGGAGGGTCAGTACTGTACTATCCCTTTAATCCTAAGTGTTAATTTGGGGCTATCGAGGAAAAAATAATGCCAGGGATGGCAAGTTGTTTTTCCCCCCAGCTTAACTTAGCACAGCACTAGCAGAAGCAAGGAGAGAGTACTGAACTCCTGTGTTCGATCCAGCACGAGCCACTACAGGTGATCCTGCGGTACTGTGAGAACTCACCTTCACTGGTGAATTACGATAAAGTGTTTGCAGTTGGGCACTTAGCACTGCAGATAATGCTGGAAAAATTGCAAGCATGAACATCACTCTTGCTGTAATGGCTTTAGGTGTGCAAGTAAGTGATAATATAGTAGAGCTTAATGGCAAATGGTACCAGTGCCTTTGTGTATTCTGAATAACGGTTGTGTGACAGGGTTAACTTAGACGCTGATAAGCTGCTAGGGTTTTTGTTTTGAGAAGTGATACATTATTATCTTTTCCCCATGCTTTAGTTTCCTGGAAGTTGAAACCAAATATTTATATTCAATTTACAAATCTGTGGTTAATTTATAATAACAACTCACTGTTGTTGTTAGAGTAGCAGAACTTTTGACTAACAGACATACAAACTGTGGTGAAATCTTGAGCTTTACTGAGTCAGAGTTTTGCTACTAATCTCCCTGTGCCAAAATTTCATTCTAAACGCAGAAAGTATGGAAATGTTACTGCTTAAAAGCTGAAATATATTGTACTGAATGAATTCCAGCTGGAGAAAATGTAGTGGACAGTGTGCTTGAAAGAAAGGATGAAAGACTTTAGGAGCACTTAACGCATGCGTTCAACTTCATGATCTTCACTACTGAAAATATCTTATAAAAAATAATCTTGATCAGCAATGGTCCCACTGTGGATTTATTTAATTATGGTTAAAAGACTTTGCTATGATAACTGCTTGAGGCTCCTAGGGAGTGTAACTTATACATATAGTCACACTTAAGCTTGTTTTATTGTTTAGTAAATCAAATATGAAGCCCAGCTCCTTCTAATTGTTTGCAGATGTATGACATTTTTCCTTCCAGTCCAGCAGCACTAACTATTTTATAACCAATGTGAAAGTGTGGAGACCTCTGTTTAAAACAATAACATGCTCTAAGGAGCTATATTACTGACATCATACTAGAGTAGTAGGGGCCTCCTGTTAGAATACATTGTCCATTCCCTTTTTTAAACATTGAATTGTGAGAGTACGATAGGCCAAACACATGTTGGTTTTTGTGCTTGGAATACACATGCAGAAATGACATTATTCATGTCTGACTAAGTAGCTTCAGTGACGTGCTGAGCTTCATCATTAGGCAAAGCAAGATACTGTATGGCCAGATCCCACTTCTGTTGATAGGATAAACGTTCTTGGAGGTGTGGGATTCTCTGCACTTCTTAATCTAACATGGCTATGTGTCTGAGCTACAGGAGTTTTAATACCTTCTTAACCTCTGACCTGAAGAAAACAAGTGAAAGTTAAAGTTTTGATCAGTGTTTAGTACTTTTTGTCTCTGATGCACGCTGGTATTTATTACAGGCCACATAGCCTACTAATAGCACAGATGGCAGATTGGCAGGAAAGCACATTGTGTCGCCAAAGACAAAGCCACAGAGATAACTATGATGTATGTATGTTATATGTGAAGGTCATTTTCATAACTTCTCTTGATCCCAACCTTGTTCTTGTCTAACTGTGGTCGTCACAAGTGTAGGTAGGAAAACTCTGGGACATTCTTAGCATGCTGTATCTGAACAATAGGTGCTAGGAATCTCCAAAACTGATGAGAAAGTGAGGGCAGTTGATTTTGGAGAAAGATTTTTTTTTTTCCATGAGCACATAGAAAACGTACAAAGTAATTATGATTCCATGTAAAACAATTAAATGCAGAGTTGACCCCACCCTTGTTCTTAATAGCACTTGAAGTGCTGCTGAATTGGTCGCCAGGCTGATTCCCGTATAGCACCTACCAGCATTTTCAGGAAACCACTCATACATTCTCACCTGCCAATACGAGAGTATTGCTCACTTTGGGAGCAGCCAAAAACAGAATAAGAAATATATTTATATAAATTACTGAGCTGACTAATACACAGGTACTTTTTTGCCTCTTTATAAACAAATGCTTGAACTCTGTTGCCTGCCTACGGAACTGAGTTGTTGTTAGACTCTGTGATTTGAGTCTACTCTCATTGAAATCAAAAGAAAATCACCCAATTAATTCAATTTTGTCAAATCTAGCCTGCAAGAAGCTATGAGCTTTTCCTAGAATGTCATAACACTTACATGGAGAGGGTAGAGGGGAGAACAGGAGGGGGGGGAGCAAAGGTGCCAAGTAACTTGTGAATTTGAGAAGGGAAAGTTTTTGGCTGTTTGTTTTGCCTTCCTATCATGCTGGCAATACAAGCTATAAAGCAATCAAATATTTATTTATTTATTTATTCTGCTCTTCAGGCCACCCTCATCAGTTTAGCTTCCTATATTTCTGCAGCCCTATGTTCAGTCTCCTTGTAAGCCTTTGCACTGCTGTGACTGTAGAGTACATGGAAGAGGAGCTGTAATATGATGGTCAATACTTTTTATATGAAGAAATGGTGCATTTATTCCAGATAATTCTGCCCAGACTTGGTTATTTGCTTTTTATTTCTCCCATCTTTTGGAGGGAGGGAAGAAGTTGACTTTTTTTTTTTCTGTTCTGTGTTTATTTTTTCCCCTGCAAAATCATTTTAGGGATCCCTTCATAAGTAGGGTACAGGGAAGGGGTTAGTTCAGTTTTCTGATACTTTCCAAAGTAACTTATACCCAGTCCAGGCTTTTGTCTTGAGAAGTTATGTAAGTCTAAAGCTAAATAAATCTAAATTTTGCATTTCTAGATTCCCTCTCTTAAGGAGAGAGCGGCAAGGGGAGTCAGCTCATGATGTTTTGTTTTCCATACTGAAATTACTTTCCATAAGACCTATATGTGCAAGTGGCGTGCAAAGAGCATAAGCTACAAATGGGAGAAATACATGTGCATTGAGCCCAGCTCTTTTCAGAGCCAGCCCCACCTGGAGAGGCTTGCTATGCCTCCTTTTGGGCACTCTTTCTTGACATTTTGTCTTGGGTGTGTAGTGCGCTTCTGAAACTCACATCCTAATGAGCTTCCCCTTACTGTGCTTCAAGCTGCCCCGCAGAGCAGTCTTGGAACATGCAATCCCAATCCTGTTCAGACGAAACTAAATCTGAAATGCGCTGCAGGAGTGTTGGTAATACTTCATAGCCACTAACGAGCATTCAGGCTCCAGGAGCAGAGTAAAGCAAAAGCCTGGAGACCTTCAAAAAGGAGTATACTGGGATACAGGAATGCCTACACCAGCTTCTCATTTGTTCCTGTTGTCCATGACTAGCTAGACATAACTAAAATGCACAACAAGAACACAGCTCTGACAGTGTTTTAGGTTGGCCCCAGAAGTATTCTGGGGAGCCTTTTGTAAAACAGTGCCTACAGTCAGAATCCAGTGCAGCATCCCAAATGTTCTCCCTGCATTTAAGGAGTTCTTTTAAATTACTTTTGGGATGACTTTTAAAAGAGCATCTGTTCAGTTCCGGAATTGTTAATCTAAACAAATAATTAGTTGGAGGATGGGGTGAGGAAAAGAGCTGCGGTAGGAAAAAATAAAGTCTAGTTATTTATTTTAGGAAGACAATCCAAAGTAAGAGTACTCTAAGAATTGCCATTAGTTCATCAAAGTGCTTATGCAAGCAAAGTTCAGCTGTACATGTTTGCTGCGGTGCTTCAGCAAGTGGAGAACGCTCTGCCAGCAGTAGCCACCCTAAGAGACCGGCCTGGTTATACGTGCCATTTGAATGCTAATTCCTTGGAAAAGCCATAGGAATTTTAACAGATCTAGGAGAATCCACAGAAGAATAAGAACTGATACTTTCACAGCTCTTCGTACTGAGCGTTCATAGAAGCCAATTAATTTCTTGTACATTTGGGTACATCACGCAGACATCGTCTTTCATCAACCCATCCCAAACCAACTGTTCAAGCTGTTAAGCTGTGAAAATGCTGCAAAGAGTCCTTTCTGGAGCTTCTCCTCAACAGTCACGAGGGGCCAGAGGGGAGGTCACAAGAAACATCTTGTTTTGAGGGCCCGAGGGCCTGCTTTTGGGCATTTTCAAGATTTGGCCACTCTAAATCATCTTCCCATCTGTGCTATTTGCACAGCTGTGAGTGTCATGTCAAGACCTTGGATAGATATTCTCTGTTCTGTCTGAACATTTTACTGTGAACATCCATCACAAGCATAAATACTAGCAGCTGCTTCACTTCCTTTAGTTGCTTACTGCTTTTCCATTATTCTGACCCCTGCAGGAATATGCTGAGTCTGTTGCCATTGAGATTCATACCATATGCTAATCATGCCAAATGTCCTAGATTCAGGCAGGCTTCCGAAAGTTGTATTTACCTTAGCTTCTTGAATTGGGATTATGCAAGCAATCGCTAGACTTCAGGCTCAAGTTAAGTAAACTCACTAGTAATTCTCATGATTTCTTGTTCAAGAAATACGGGACTGTAGAGTGGTCATGCTGACTGTCATGCTTTTGGGCTTAATTTGTTGATTGTAAAGCCTGTTGGCTTAGCAGCTCTGAGGAGGCTAGTGCTTTGACAGACGAAACATAGCAAATGTATTCAGAAGGCATAGAGGAAGTCCAAGCCTTCAGCCATCTGTCCTCCTTCAGACTGTCAGGCTGCAAGCTGGAGATCTTTTTCATAACGCAGTCAGGAATAACATTGGATACCAAAGGGGAAGAACATGCTCATGTCTGATTCCACTTGGGCATCTCAGTATATCTGGCACCTTGTTAAAAGGCACAGAGTATATAGATATCTTTGTAAGGAATTTGCTGCATCTGTTGTAAAAACTTGGTCAAAAGCATCCCAGGAGTCAATAAAGCTTACAAGGAAAGACAACTATCATCTTTTGCATTTGACAGCATTAGGTAGCATGAAAATGATTAGTGAGAGCATGGGCTAGGTTTGGGTCCTCGTTTCAAAACTTGCTGTTAAGAATCTGTGGCCTGTAGAGTTGCAGTGGTACAGAGTTTCCACAGCAGTGGCAGCAGTGTGAGGCCATCCCTGCAGCTGCTTTTGGTACCTTTCATGGATAAAGTTACAGTGGTACCATTGTCACTGTGCACGGGTTCTTTCTGCCTTACTTTAATGAAAGAGTTATTGCATTATTCTCTGTTTCTGTTTGCAGTCATCTGTCTACAGTTCATCCCAAACTACTGCATTATAATTCTTTAGCTTGCTGTTTGCTTAAGGCAATTTTCTGTCCACCAACACTTTCTCCTATTTTTACACCAGATTCCTGCTTTGTATTACTCAGGCAAGAGCATTTCCACATTGTAGTATGTTGTATTTTCATATTTGAAGTTTGGGTTACACCCAGTCGCCTTTGTAACCCTAGAACATCCCTAAAAGATAGTAGCATTACTGATGGATACTTTATAAAGGTCCAAGACATTTCTAGATGTTTCTTGCACATCTCAAACGTGCAAGATTGCAGAATTTAGCAAGCTGGAGATCTAATTCAAGAGCAGAAGATCAGAAGTGCTATTTTTGTTCTTTTGCTCTCTTTTCAAGTGATTTTCTTCATTTCTCTTTGATAATGGCAACTGAGGATGATACCTACTACTTGCACTTGCCTTTCTATATGTGCCAGAATATTCCTAAGGGAGGAACAAAGCTACCCATAGATACAGAAGCAGTCTGATTGCTCACTATACCATGTGGTTATGCCTATGTTCCTTTGCATATCCTTTACCAAGGATAAAATAAAAAATAGCCTGCTGTAGTGTAGCCAAGCGAACCAATCTCAGTCATTGTTTGGACTAACTGTGTGTTGCTCAGGCCTGCTCTTTTGACATTTTTCTCCATCATCCAGGACAGTGAGAACATCGGACTATATCAGTGAGATACTTCTGGTCTTTTTGAAACCACAATGAAAAAAGTAATTTTGGATTTCACCTTACTAGGTTGCATCAGAACATGTTGATATATGTGATACAGTAGACTGTTCTTGTGCAGAACTGTCATGGCAATTCCTCTGTCCTGTGCGTTAACTGGGTAGGAACTTCTACCTTTTGTTGGTGGATTTTATATAAGGTGAGCTTGGCCATCTCCTTTCAATACACTTCAAGAATATTTACCCTCATTTTCCCCTCCGTGAGGCTTTTGGAGCTATTTTTTCTGGATCATTATCATACTTGAAGCATCCTGTTGGCTGGAAGGATCTTACCAAAGGGAAGTTTGCCACATATGTGCCAAAGTTCAGGTGCTTCTATCCACAGGACGCAGAGATTTGAACTTGGCCGCTAAGATTCTTCTCCCTGTAGATGACAAGAATATATGGAATAAGTAATCAAACTGAATGAGGTATGTGAATAAAAAGCTTGACATATCACAGATAGTAATCTGTTTTCGTCTTTAATTTGCTAAGCTTTTTCTTAGTAGCCAAAAAGCAATAAGTTTAGATAAAAAGCTATTTGCCATAATGCACTATAAAGGAAAAAACAGAAAACATGCTACATACACAAGAATCCTGTTTGTACCTTCTTTCATTCACATTTTAACTTTACTAAAAATACAGGAGGGATTTGCAAGTCACAGAGTTACGAAATACTTTAACATACATGCAATTATCATAAAATACCTTTTATGCTCATTCCCGTTTTTGTGTTTTATTTGCTGAACTGAAAATCACGTTAATCGTGTTAAATCATGTTTGAAGTTGTACCTATGGCGGAGAAATGACTAATTTCTGTTTTGTATAATTACACGGAGAAGCCTGTGGCTTTGAAGCTGAAAAAGGCACTAAGAAAACATTTGTTAGACACGCTTTCAGAAATTGCATTGCTCAGAAAAGTCTCCTGAAGCACAGGCATGAATTAGACCTTTTCTGGCATAATATATCCTAATTTCTTAATTAAGCGTTTTTAGAACTAGATATTCAGTAGACCTTTACCTGTTTGTGAATATCTTAATGAGTAACTTCACCTAAGTGAAAAATGCTATAGCCATGGCTATTTTGCTTACTAAGTCATTCTCCAGTACAAAGTATTTGTTGCGTTGTTAGGTTTTTTGGTTATGGTTGTTTTTTGTGGCTTGTTTGTTTGTGTTTTAATTTGGGAAGCTCTGAATCTGTCTTTATTAACTTCTAATAAAAGATTCTGCCCTTTCAGGGGACACATCTGGGCATCATTTAAGCCCATTTGAAACAGTTCTAAAAAGGAGAAAACATGGCTTTCTCCTCCAAGCTGGATTTAATCTGGAATAAATTTCTACTCTAATGCGTGACCCGACGCAGTATGATATAAGCAACTGTGACATTGCACTTGAGGGTGTTCAGTCCATGTCTGAACAGATGTTCAGTGTAGTTTCTTGAGTACAAGCAGAACTTGTTCCAGGATTTTCATATGCATATGCATGCATGGACTTTGTGTTAACAGGTAACTGGTCATAATGTGTGCATTCAAACTTTAGTAGATAGCAAAAGCAGCGGAGAGCGCGGTGATTTCAGAGTTTCAAGAATGAAAGGCTTAATGAATCTTTGTTGTCCAACACACCAGCAAAATCTTCAGCCTGAGTTTTCGAAGTAACTGGTGGCTGTCCACCCATGAATTTTATCACAGAGAGATGGCTTTTTAGTAAGAGTACTAGCCAATAGAAAAGAAAAGCTTTGGTAAGTGGGGTAGCAATACTGCTGTATAAAACTAGTGTCTATACAAAGGAAATGTAGAAGTTTGCTTTTCAGATTCACAGGATTTAAAGGCATTAGCTAAAAAAGGCATCTGTGGGATGAAAAAAAATAGCATGCAGTTTGAACAGTCATTTCTAAGTATTAACAACTTAAACAGAAATCATTATCAATACTGTAACAGTTGTTTGTTCTAACAGAAATAGACAGAATTGGAAAGTGCAAGGACTTTTGTCAGGTAGCAATTTTCTGTATGGTTTTAGAGATGTTACCTATAAACTAACATTTAACAACAGACCTGTGTGGAGGAAAATGAGTGAAACATAACAAAATGAGCAGGAGGGTAGGTGTGATTTCAGATAACTTGACCTAGGTTATAAAGCTATCCTGATCAGAATGATGGGAGAAGAAATCTGTTTCTCACTGAGATTTAGTGGAGAAGTTTGTGTTTCTGGGATGCATTAGAAAAGAGCTAGCATTAAATGCAATTTGTAGAAGGCAACAAACACAGTTCAGTATTTGGAGAAATTTCATCTAAGCTGATAAGGACAGCACCATTTTAAGAAATAGATAGTCTTTGTCAAGTACCTAACAGCTGTTCTACATCAGTTTCGAAACCGTTTTGTTTTGCACCCGTATTAACAGATCTTGTACTTTTCTGTCTCCCTGTATTTAAAGCACTTTCTCAGCAGATAAGTGTGTTCTCAAGGTTCTTTCTTATCAGGAAACATATCCACACAGCTTTTAGATGATAGATGTGAACCAAATAAAACCATGTCTCAGTTGTCACACTTGGAATTAGTTAAACAGTATTTCAATAGGCAGCATTGCAGTTAGTGCATTGTCATGTAAGGAATAAACAAAGCTTTGGAATACCCAATGATCTGCCCCCATAGACTGTGGAAGATCCTTATTACTTGATTCCTTGCAGAAGTGTAGGGAAATAAGTCAGGAAGGTGCACAGAATCCAAATGTAATTCCCAAGCATAAAGGAAGAAAAGACCATTCTCATCCAAAGTCATCCTGCTCTCATATACTCTGTGTCTAGATCTTCCTTAATCTCACCTGGCTTAATTTATAGGATCAGGACAGAATTTCTTTCCAGCTCACTCCTTGTACATTCCTCGAGTAGAAAAGTCCAGGATAGTTGCAGGACCTTAAGTAAAGATATTGCCAACATTGTAGGCCTAGTGCAGAGAGCATTGGACAGGCAGGTAAAGATGGCATATCTAAGTCAGCCATCCATAGTGATGGGTGCTGTGCTGCCTCCTGGGGTTTGTGGAAGCAGGAGAGCTCAAACGAGCTGTAGGTTTGTGTACTGCAGCAGTTGAATACAGGAGAAAATCACCTGTTCTTCCATCATAAGCACTGTTGACCATTATTTAGACAAGCTAAAAAATATGTTTGTAAATTTTAATGTTTGCTGTGTGTGAATGATTTTGAGGGGTTTGCTTTTTATTTTTTAGTTCCAAGATATAAACTATTCCTCTATTAGAAACTGTATCTCTGTATGCCTATACAAGGAAAAAAATCTCAATTTCTAGTACGTATCATCATGAAAAGGTTGCCTCGTTCTGTATTTAAATCAAAATGTTCTTTCCACTATGATTAAACTCAAATTTCTGTATTCACCGTTAAAGAGAATCTCTTCCTTACTATGTATGCAGATTTATAAGGCTCCAGGCACCTTTGAAATAAATTGAAAGCACAGTCATGTAATAAAGCCAAAACCAGAAACTAGCCAAGGAGATCCACCCAGCAACACCCTCGAACACCCTCAGCTTCTTCCCCTAAGCGCAGCTTTAGAGCACTGGTCTTGATCTTGTCTCTGCTTTCTCCACCCTTGTGAAAGCTTCCTGGGGGATTCTCCAGCCAGCAGAGAAGCCAGAGCTTTATGAGCGGCTGCTTATGATGCAGAAACAGTTCATTTGCTTGATTTTCTTACCTAGCAAAAGGCTCCTAAGGAACATGGCTGTTTGTAATACTGCTCAGCCCGTTTCAAGGAGTATACTGAGAAACAGGAGCAGCTCATAGCTGGAGAGAACAATTCAGGGAACCAGGAGAGATTCTAATGGCTGCAAAAGGAGATGAGAAGCATGGCAAAACCATACAGAAATTAAGGGGCTGTGAAAGCAGACGTGCAACTGCTCTGTTCCCCACTTTGCGAGATGACAATTCAGAATTTCATTTATGAAACTGAAAGGCAGTATAGAAGGTTGATCACAGAAAAGGAAACAGTTCCTGAGCTCCTTGCTCTAGGATACAAGTAAAGCCAGGACTTTAAGAACTGGATTTAACAAAGCTCTGCACATTCTATACAGTTAGACTAGTCATGAGTTCAGAAAAAAAGTCTTTTGAAAGGACTAGCAAACCTAATTAAATGCTCAAGGGAATCTTGAAATATTAATAAATGTCAGGATGAGTTTAATTGCTGGCAGCTAGAGTGGCAGTGTCCGTATCCTTGGACAGCTCATGCTGATCACATTGAGAACTGATCTTCCAGCATCACATTTTCCATCTTTGTAGTGGCTCCTGCCTGTTGATTAATCTTTCTGGACGACATTAGAGCTTCAGTATCCATTCCCTACCTTATGACCTCCAGCTCTATATCAAAAAGATACTAGGAATTGGTGTCAGAACATATTCGTTGTAGGAATCACTTTTATTGCAAGGAGAAGCTTACAGTATTGAAATGCAGTGACATCATTTTGTATTGCTGTGTCTGTCAGAGCTCCGTTTTTCTGGACAACTTAAGCTTGTAGAAGGGCCCTGTCCTGCTGTAAACAGCTCAGCAGTGCATGCATTCACACATGTTGGCGAGCACATACTTTACTCAACACTGTTGCTTTGTTTAGCGTTGTATTTGGGACAAAAGCAGCAGCTTCTTATATCATTCTTTGCATTTGATTCTTTGTGTTAGTATCTGTCAAGTCCAACCTAGCCAAAAACTGGCCTCAGCAACTTCTGGCTTGTAAGAGGCTTTGGGAGCCCCGGGGGCTCCATACAAATGCCTCATCTGTGACCAAACAGGGGCTGAGGAGCCATTTCACAGTGCCTTGTCCTCAGGGTGGAGTCACACTCCTCCAACAGCTATGATCGGTAGGCTGAAAGCACGGTATTAAAGAGAGCAACGGGACCAATTGGGATTTTCACAGATTGAATGGCCACTCGGGGGGTTCAGCCAGAAAGAATGATGCGAGGCATCTAAGCATATGAAAAAATGGCATAAAGTTGACACCACAAGTGTTTTTTGTATTTGGCTGTAACATCCCAAGCGAGATGGCTGTGGGATCTGCCTGGATCAGCTCAAGACTGTCCTTGCAGAACACCGCAGAGGCTTTTGCATGCACCAACTAAAGCATCCTGCAGCTTTATGGCATAAAGTTACAGAACTGCCTCTGTCACAGAAATTCAGATTCAAGGCAGCGTTACTGTCCCACTGGGAGGCAAGTGGGATGGGTTGGATATACAACAGCCCTTAAAAACTGGAATGACAATATGCAGGTTTTTCCATGCCTATCATTTGTCCTTAATTTGAAAAATTAAATGCTTATGTCCCATTGTTTACTATTCTTAGCAAAGATTTCACAGTTCAGCTCAGTGATGACCGAATGGTTTCCTTAGTTTCTTTGCTCTTTCTTTGCAGCTGCCCTGAATTTCAGGTTGGTGTATTAGTGGAATTGTAGATTAACTCAGCTGGGAACAGACTTCCAAGCAGGGTCAGCTCTGTGGTCAGACCAGGTTCATCAGCCCCCCAGGCAGGGTGGTTATCCACTCAGCTCCTGAACACCTCTGTGGATGGAGGATGGATGCACAATCGTTCTGGGCAACCCGTCCCTCTCTGCCCTAATGGGGAGGAGGGTTTTTCCTGACTGGTCAGGCCCCCTCGTTTAAACTCACCTTAGACCAACAGAGACCAACAGCAGAGACATGCTGAAGTTGCAGAGACATCCTCCTTTATTCCATTCTTCATTTTACTATTGGTCCATCAGCTTTAGTTATCAGACTGTTCAGAAGTATTATTTCATTTGGCTGTAGCACACAGAGGGTGCCAGTCACCAGTGAAAGTTTTCTTCTGGAAGGCACTGTATGTATAGATGCAGCAGAAAAGCTTGCCTGAGAAAACCTTTAATCTTAGTACTGTTTAATATTTGACTCGCATTCCTTCTTTACTCTGTATTCTCTTCCATAAAATTAAGAAATACCCTTTCTTTTGGGGTTTGCATACCACCAAGACTACTTTTCTTACTGTGCTTCTCAGAACTGAAATGTTTATGAAACTGCGCTGCATTTATGGGAAAGACTGTTTGTTTTCCTACAAAAGGTGAAGGTGAGGAAATGCTTTCCATAAGGGAAAGTAACACAATTCTGGGGCAGCCCTGAGCAGCACAAACATTTTCATGGAAAGCAGGCTAGCCAGCCAGAAGCTGAATGTCATTCCCAGCTTCCCATGGCCCAACTGTTGCTACAAGCTAACCTCTGCAGCTTAGCTTTTCCAGTTTGTCTGTTTAAAAGAAATAAAAAATCAACATCTCCTCACAAGCCAGGAAAAAATGTAGTTTCGCTGATCAGCATCTATGCTGTTCATTGTGCAAAACTCTGCCTAAATGCAGGGATTTATTCATAACTAGTACCTGCACCAAACAGGTCATGAAGTACATAAAGTACGTCGTGACTGATTTTCATGAACAGAATCACTGCTTATACTTGGAGATGTCGTATTAAGACATTTACTTGTGTGCCAGCATTTAAAGCACATGCTTGGATCCCAGTAATTTCACTGACATCTTTGCACATGCCTAAATTTACACAATTACTTAATGCTATCCTGGATAGGAATGCTGTCCTGAAATAGTCCTTCACCTTGTTGCTAGGAACTTTTATTTTAAAAAACCCTCACAAAAAACTTGCCAGAGCAAGTCTGCAATACCAAGCACAGACCAATTCTTTTCACAAGTGGGTAGGAAATGCTTGCAAGTATCAGAGGGAGTAGCCTCGATCTGAAGGAACAGTGCTATTTACTTGGCTTGCAATTACCTTTCTGGGACAGAGTTCCCAGATAATTCAGAATATGCCAGCTTGTCTCAAATCTAGCAGTATGGTCCCTTTTAGATCATCCATGTAGTTTTTCTTTCCTGAATTCTTTACTCTCTTCCTCTTTTCTTAAGCTGACAACAAGTGCCAAAAGCTGACTGAGAACAGCAGTTCACACTGTGATCCCAGATAAATTGCTATACAATTAGCAACATTACAACGTCAGTTTCAAGATGTTAATGAAGTAAAGCTGCTCCTTTAGGAAACTAGATACTTTACAGCTTATGATTTATGGTGACTAAATATGAACGTGGTTACTGTGCCAGATGTAAAAGCACTGTCACTTGCTAACTGGATACTTCATGCCACTTCTGAAGGAAGTGTGATGCCTGGCTGGACTAAAATAATCATCTCCTGAGTATTCTCTCTGTAAAATATTATCCCTTTTAGAATTTGAGTTGCAAAACTGTTGTGATCTGAAAATCAACCACATTTTCTTCAGTATGAGGAGCAGAGAGGTGTAATAGACATCATCCCTGAATTGATGGTGGCTTGTGACAAAGTGATACGTAGCTGTATTTCACAGAACTGCTCCATGAACTTCTTAGATCCTTTTTTTTGGCTCGGGGGGTTTATTCTCCACTACTAGATGTGTGCAAGCATGTATACAAACAATATGTATGAAGCCAAATGGGGTAGGTAACAAGAACTATTGCACAAATAACAGTAAGAAATCAAGCCCAAGAGTTGTAGCTGGATATGCAGAATGAACCTATTTACTGAACATTCTGTAGTTAAGACATTGTTGTTCTTCACTTTGAAATGAATTCTGTTCTTAGTGCATATTCAGCCATTACTTATCTGTTATGCTTTGCTTCCTTCTTATTTTCCTTTCATTGAAAATGAGACCTAACTCATTAAAAATCATTTGGACTTGATCCTAAAACACTGAACAGTTTCCAGTCCTTTTGAAAACAATAGAATACAAGAGCTTTCATGGCTTAGTTTTCATTTCTCTGAGGTGTTTTTGAAACTTTGAAATCAGTTCAGAAGATCCTATCTTATTTTTTGCAACACGGTGTTTCTTTTCTTTAATATTGCTCATTTCATCTGTTTGAAACCTTCAAGTATAGCAATAGTCTGCTTGAGCCTAAGTTTAGATAAGACCTAGCTACAGTGGATATTAGAAATCAGCCTTGTCTTTGGTCTTCCTCCAGTGTTTTGCACATTGATTGGTACAGTAGCATCTGATTAACTCAAAGCAGCCCCTAAATCAGTGGAATTGTTTGAATGCTATATGCAAACTCTTTAAGTCCATTAAAAAACAAAATACTGTTGTCTACCAGACTAGTTCTTGCTTTCCTTTGAAATCCTCCACTCTCTCCTGCTGGACTGCAGTCTGCCTCAAAGTTGGCTCAGTTTGCCCATCAGCAGTCCTTACCTGCAACGAGGGCTTCTATAAGCTAATAGCACAGAGAAATAGAGGTATAATGTTAGACATTTTAAGCTTACACAATAAATTTGGCTTTGGTTAGCCTTGGAAAAGGGATCAAGTACTGTGGAGAGTTCCTTTGGGTTATTCAGGTTAACAGTAATCATAGTACATGATCAGTAAGAATGCAAAAAAAAGTTTTATTAAATCCTTTTCCCTCTGAACTGTAAGCAATTCTCCACATTACCCTATTCGTGAGAAATTAACACGCTTGTAAATGGTTGCTTTTCTTTTCCTTCCCTATAAATGGATCACCTCATTAATCTAGGTACCTATCTCCTTGCTTTACCTTTCAAATTCTATTCTTTGTTCTTGGCATGAATTACTTGGATATAAGAAGCGTCCTCTAGATTCATCTTCTGTTAGTTCATCTTTTGCCTCTTCATTTACTGGAAGATAACACTGTCATGAGGAAAGATCTACAAGAAGTCATTTTTTGCCATCCCTCACGTGAATGAGCATGGTGTAGACCTTTCCCCTGAAGTGCACAGCTGCAAAGCCAAGAGGACAATCAGTCACTAGAATTAAATCCATCTGGAAGGTATTTGAAGCAGCAAGACATCTATGAAAAACCGGAGTGTGATTGGCAGCTTTTTCCAATAGCTTTGATGGAAGTTTAAATTGAGAAATCTCTTCTACTCTGCTAGAAGCTATAAGCAAAATACATTTTGACCAATCAATATTGGGCTGAATTCAACCCTTATGTTCCCCTGTAGGCTTGTGCTCATTAGTTAACCTCTGCAAGAAGCATGGAAAGGCTAGATTAGATGTTAACCAAACGTTTATGATTGTCTGCTTAGAGTGAGAGACAAGCAGGCGCTGAAACAGTTGTTGCTGAGTGATGTGTTGATAATGTTCTGGGCATCCCTCAGAAACGGAGGGATGCAGGCAGGCTATATATTGCTGGCAATTAGCTCATACACTCAGTGTGCAAAAAGGCAGGATCTGGGATCACATGCCTTTTGGGGAAGGAATGAACTGAAAATGAAGACAAATTCTTTCTGAAATGATTGAGAGGAAGGAGGGCCTAACAGCTACCTTGTCAAGCAGGGTGGCTAGAGCTTGTCACTCATCTTTCCTCCTGGAGCTAGGAGGAAAAGAAACATACCACAGATCTGTCTTAAAGTCTAGTGATTCGATCAGGGCTTGTTTCTTCCTTTCTCCACGTTTGCTGCAAAGACAATTCCTATTTAGTCCTGCCAGTCTCTGGAGGCAGAAAACCTGGTTTGAATGGGCATCTGCATGGACACTTGTCCCACAGTAGGCCTCCTCCTACGTGCATCCTAGGCTTGATGCTGCTGTAGCTTTTCAGCGCCCAAAAGCGTATCCAGAGCCAGAAGGACTTGCCTCGTGTTGAACATCTGCTACTACTACTAACGTCCTCCTTGAGGACTGAAACAGTTAATTCCTTGCTATCCTCAGCTATACTGCCTATTCAACGTCAACATCTGGGGAGCGCCCACACTTGGTCACAACCACAAATAGTTTCAAAAACAACAATTTTCTTTAACCCTCTTGTAAACTATTCCTTTCTGGAATTTCACCAAGGTGCACAGAGTAGAATGAGTTGTCAGGGGAGCTGCTTGTCCTTCCCCAAACGTCTTGCAAAAGCTGGTTTTCTCACCAAACTGTTTTGACAGCGTTTCTCTCAGTCAGCATTTACCTGTGTTCTGTACTTTTTAAGATCATCTCAGGACTTGCACAGCGCTCTATCTATTTTTGATTGTTTTTATTGGCAACTAATGTATACTACCATGCACCCACGTGAACGAAATTACAGAGCCCAGACAACTTTTGTACAGAGTTCCTTTGGCCGCAGCTTCTCTGTGGGTTTCATTTGGCAGAAGTGATATCAAGCAGAAGTCTTTCCTTAAGCTTCTGATGTAAACTAAAATACACCTTATAAATAGAAAATACAGGCACTGAGAGCAGCGCCTTTGGGCAAACAGCCACCTTTGGGCTATGGGAAAAATTCAGTTAGATATGATTCATAAATATAATGAATAGGGTGCCATAAACTTGCTTTGCTCTTCACAAACAAAGACGCATTCTCTGCCTTGAAAAATTAGAAGGGCAGAACCCAGAGGAATACAGAAAGAAAAACATGAAGAAAGTAGAAGTGGGAGATTTAAGGGAGAAGGGGGGAAAAAAATAACGATGTGGGCACATGGGCCTGGGTTGCTCGAGTGGGAAGTACAGTTTGGAAGACCGGCAAAGAATGCGTGAAGTAAAACAAAGAGCTTTGTTAGGCAGCAAATCCCTACGTGCCTCCCTTCTGATGAGCTCCAGGTTTAATTTTGCAAAACTCAAAGTGTAATACATTTTACAAAGTAGTTAGCTTGTTCTTTAAACTCTAATTTAGTTGAAGGCTCCTATTGATTACAGCTGGAGCTGGATCAAGCTTTTGCTGACTGTGTTCTCCTGGCAGACTCTAGTTTGTAAATACCTTTCATCTCATCCAGCAGTGATAATGATGTGCTTAGATGATGTGGCAGCAATTACTTAGCTGCTGCGTTAGGCTTTCTACTTTACACTGGCCAAGTCCTTAGAATCAGACCATAGAAAGGAGTATTGGCGTTTTCATTAAATCTTATGATTTCACTGGAAGGACTTGTAGCTGCTCTACTGTTAAGTAATCATTTCTTTCTTCACTCCCACTGACAAATTTGGAAGCAAAGGGCCCTCTTCCACTTGTATTTACCAAGTTTAAGCATGTCACAAATACCCTTGTTATCTGATAGCACACCCCAAAGCAAAATGCCTCCAGACTTCCATTGTCCTGGGTCTCTGAGCATCCTGTCTACTGCCAGCCAGCAACAAAAAAAGGGGGGCTGTGTATGTCCTGGTTACTCTCTGAATGGATTTACACACTTGCTTAATACCATGTAAATACTGGAAAATAAAGCATGGATCTTGTCAAACTTAAGAACTTAGCAAATATAGAGCATTTGAAACAGCACTAATAGCAAATAGAGCTAAAAGTATCTACTGCCAAGTCAGTGAGGGATCCCACGTCCTGCCTGGCAATCACTCTAAATACATCCTTTCTCCCCCTTCATCTGACCTTTCCGGGCCAGCAATGTTATGTGTTAGTTTAATATTTTAAAACTGGAACTTTACTGGTATTTGGCCTACTTTTTTCTATTTATTTTCTAAACAAATGCTAGCCACTCCTTTTCCAACTAACCTTTTAAGCTTCGCCAGAAATCTGTGAAGATCACAAGGTATAAAAAAGAAGTCACATGCTCAGACAAACAAAAGCAGGTTGCTGCATTTCACCATCCCGACAGCCCTGCGAGCAGACTTGAGGAGTACTCTGCTTATGCTGAAATAACTGCCAAAATCTCATTTTCAGTGAAAGTGCCAGGATTATGGCAGCACAGCATCTATTCTCAGGCAAACCCATGAAACTTCCCAGCTAAAGACCAGAAGGAAAATAAAAAGGGGGGGTGGGGAGGGAGGGGGAGAAATCTGTCCTAACTGCTACTTCTGTTTGGTTGTCTAAAGGCAGCTGGGCAGTCAGACCTCAAGCCTGAGAGCAGAGTTGATCGCAATTTCAATGCAAAGTAATTTGGAAGAAAAAAAATAGCTCTCTTTTAAAAACAGAAGTTTCCTTGGGAAATGTTAGTTTTTATTTATTACTGGCTCATTGAAAGAACAAAGTATTTTTCAGCATCTTTTTCCTTTTTTTGTTCCCAAACACAGAAAAAAAATGTGGCTAAACCCCAGAAAAATCTGAGCTCGGGTCCAAAAATAATAATAATTCTCAGTTTTAAGATTTTTTTGTCAGGTTTTTGAAAGAACAACAAATACTTCCCAAGCACCACTCCAACTTACAATCTTCAGTAGGCTGCACGCCCTCAGCCCTTCCTTCGCTCACCCTCCTTGTCCATCCCTGCTCTGCCCACACCTCCCCGAGGTCTCCCTGGAGCTGCCGCCTTGCTCGCACCGTGTCCCAGCAGGACGCTCTCCTGTGCAGGGTGCCATTGCACCGCCTCAGCAACTCGTATTTCGTCATTCTTCTGACAGCTCAAATTATAGCTGGGATAGGAAAAACGGCAGCAAAGCAGGCAGACAGACATTGGCAGGTACTTACTAGCTCTCTGGTCAAAAATAGAGCGTCGAAGCACCTTGATCATCAAACCAGATCGCGCTGCCTGTCTTGAATTGTAATACAGTGTTTAATAAATACTACATCTGTAAGTGAAAAGCAGCTGTGTCAGTGGGCCTCTCATGCATGTGTCTTACTCTTTTCCCCATGCCTTCTTTAGACTCCAGCTAGTCACCTATACCTCTTTTTAACTCTGATGTTCATTTTTCTTCATAAATATTCATACTGCTTTTTTTGTTGTTTCAATGTTTTTTTCTTTTACCTTCAAATGATATATTTCTGTTTCCCTGGTATCTCTGCCTCTCTTTTGAACCTGCCTGGCTTCATCTCATGTACCAACATTCTCTTTCGAACTGAGGATTTTTAAAACTTCCTTTTAAGCCTCCCTCACTTTAACAATCACATGGAAGGTTGGATTTCCCACTGGAATTTGAATGGAGAGGCAGCTGATGCAAATGTGAAGTTCGTAAGGAAAGAAGAGACGGATAAAAATGTACAAGATAACATTCCTGCTGTTTGTTAGATCAATACCTTGCCATACAGCTTGTTTGTAGCGCTGTCAAATGAATATTGTCACAGCAATCTTAACTTCTGCACATCTATTTCTCTTCACTTGAACTGTGCAACCTGAACATTGTGTTTTTCTATCCCAGCTCTTCCAATCCCCTCCCTTCCCTGGAGTATATTTTGGACTGAATCAACTGATGTGTCTTTTTTAAGTACTATTTCCATTCTTTGCTTTTATTATTGTATCACTCAAAAGCTGTAGAGGGCATGGAAGTGAATTTCTTTCAACATTTTAATTTCATGAGAAGGTAATACACAGGCCAGTGCTCTCTGGCCATCATTTAAAAATAAACAAGTTTTGCTCTCCAAAACAGAGCATCTGTGAGTACGTACAGCAACACTAAAAGAAACACATGTAGGAAAAATTCATAACTAAATAATGCTTTCAAAGGCATTTCTGAAGTTGGAACAGCATCAGGAATCTGCTTATTTACGTAGGGAGCCGTGGAGATTGCAGCGTGTTGGTACTGCCAACAGATAGGATGATTAGTGCTAAAAACAATATCATCATTTAGATAAGCTTTCTCCTTCTGATAATTGCTTTTGAACTTGACTTGAACTTAAATGTTTTCAGCTTGGGAACTACAGTTATAATTCCTGAAACAGCTCATTCAGCCTGCAAAGGCATAAGGAGAGTCAGATTTTATTGATAAAATATATCAAATATTTTAAGTCCCTTATCTTACATATTAAGTCCCTTATACCTCAAGGTCCCTTTTTATCCTAAGCGAGCAAAGGAGCAGCTCTCCACTGAGTTGCCTTCACAACCCACAAAAATCAGGCTGTTGTATTTTGGAATAGGGCTGGACATCGCAGTGCCAGTCCGTCAGTTTACTCACTGTGTTAATTAGCTGTTCTGATGATAACTAGTGCTGTACAGTCAGACAAGGAGGCAATGGTGGGGCCGTGCAGAGCGATCAGGTTTTCACCAGACTGCATCCCCCATTGTGGTACCTTTGCCAGCAGCTCCCACGTGGAGATGCCTCCCTCGGAGTAAGGAGACACCTGATGCCTCACAAAAGTATGTCTGATTAGGGCTGAAACAGTTTAAGACATGCCAGCATAAAAGGAAAGCAACATTTTTGCAGGAACTGCTATTCTGAGACCATGCAAAGATAAAGCTGGGGTTTGAAATGTATTCTTAAGCACACTGTTTGGGTAGGAGCTGGGTGTTTTCCTTTGCAGGGACTCAGCAGCTACCTGTATAAGTGCTGTGAAAAGGCTTGCAAAGATTTAATAAGCGATTCTTCCACTTCCTAATTAAAAACCACAATGAGCTTTCAGGCATTTATTTCCCTAATATTACAGGTTGTAGCAGTAATATTTTGTTCAGTCAAGCCTCACTAAAGGAAAATGCTTATGAGGTTTCCAAGGAGAGAAATAAACAAAATGGAAATGAATAGGGAACTTGGAACTTTTAAGTGTATGTAATTAAGAAAAAAAAATACATCCTTCAGATAATTCTGGAAACTATTAGGAGATATTCATAATTCATAACCAGTTGTTTGGTTTTCTTTCAAGCAAGGGGGCAGCTTTACATCAAACACTGACTAGCTTTTCCATTAACTTGAATAAACAAATCAGTATGCTTCAAGTTAAGTGAACATCTTTTTTTTTTCTTTTTTTTCCTTTTTTTCTTTTTAATAACTAGATGAATTAAAGAATAAGAACAAGACATTTACTTTTCAAATAGGAAATCAGTTTGCATGCTATTTCTTCATGTTAAAAATACTTTGGAACGCTCACAAAAACAATGTTAAGCTGAATTTATGGAAATGTTCCATATCAGTTTTGAAGATGATATGCCAGATGTCGGGGAGAACTCTTTCATCTGCAATAATGGAATAGTTTAATCCACCCTTGTTGTTTTTGAGTATAGTCCAAGTGTATTGGTCATCATGGGTGGGTGATCCTCACTTAGGCAGGCATGAACCAA
Organism: Pavo muticus; assembly: GCA_016647715.1. NCBI lineage: Eukaryota > Metazoa > Chordata > Aves > Galliformes > Phasianidae > Pavo > Pavo muticus. Next base: position 407,766 of record JACDJE010000315.1, on the reverse strand, counting down.
AACGCACAAGTCAGACCTCTAGCACAAAATCACAAGAAAGCAACAGCAGGAAATACTCTACTGAAAGTAAAAATAAGCTTTTGCAATGTAAGTCAAGAAGTTTACCGTTATGACAACTCACATTTTGAAGCACTCCGAGATTCGCAGATGCGTTGCACTGAATTATTGGATTCGACTTGAAAGCAAGTACGCCCCCATTTATGGCCCCAGAAAAATACAAGTTTTAAATGAATATAGATCAAAAACATGAAATATCTGCCTCTGATGAACAGAGAGACTAATAGTTAACATTTTGTTCTTCTGCTGGGGAAAAAAGGTATTCTTCCCTTTGAGTAGCTTGAATGTAGACATATGTTACACCTGTGTCACCCTTGTTTTCAGAAATATACGCTGAAGTATCATGGATAGAAAATTCTGCTGATTCTTGGCAATAGTTTTTGTGGCCTTGTATTAGACTAATGTTGTTCTCATGTCAGCCATACTAATTTTGTAATAATCATTTTAATCACTATCACTTGAACTTTATGTATGGCTTCACTTGATGACCTGTGGTTGTGGCTTGATAACAAAGTACATCCTTTTAGCAGAGCACAGTCCTACAGGTTTGGATGAGCCATGGCTTGTACTGGTAGTGGCCTGAAAAAAAAATATGCAGCACAATGTAGAAGTTATTGTTTAAGTTATAGTACGGCATTAGGTTTTTAACTTCCCATGCCATTTCCAGCATGGACAGCTACTGTGCAGAAAGCAGGGGAACAGAATATATGTTTGGGTGCTAATTCAGGTTGGATTTTAGGAAGAATTTCTTCTCCCAAAGAGCGGTGAGGCAGTGGCACAGCTGCTCAGGGAAGTGGTGGGGTCACAGTCCCTGGAGGTGTTCAGGAACCACGGAGATGTGGCACTGAGGGATGCGGGCAGTGGGCACGGTGGGGGTGGGTTGACAGTTGGACTAGATGATCTTAGAGGTCTTTTCCAACCTTAATGAGTCTATGATTCTGTGATCTTCTTACCACTGAAGAACTGTCTCAATAATTGTAACTATTTGGTTATGTTACGGATAGCAAAAACATTTTGCATGCAGCATCTCGCTGTCAACTGTCGTCAAATGTAATCTCAGTATCAAAAGCAATTTACCTTTTGCACTGGAGTTTGCAGACTGCATGGCATACTCTTCTAGAGAAGGAAGCTACAGATTGAGGCGAAGTGGAGAAGAAAGGAAGTAATGCATCAGTTCAAAGCTTCATTCATTTTTTTTCTGTTCAGCTGCCTGCCACTCCCAAACAAACATGTGGGGGATGTTCCAGTGCTGAAAGCTATGGCTCACTCCTTTATTTAGCTATTCTATGTGAGAAGTCGATTCAGTTTGGACATACCAGAGACAATACATAATTGTGACAAAGTACTGCAGTCCAGACTTGATTATTACAGCTTGATCCTTTGTTAACTCTGTTGAGTAAACAGAGGAAGGATGCTTCTCCTGTACCTTCATATTCATGAAATCACTATGGTTGGGTAACTTTCCCAAATTCATAGTAGCTACTGACACTTTTTCAGTCACAAGATAGAAATTATACAGGGAACTAAGAAGTTGCACTGCATTAGTTGGTTTTTTCCACACTTTCTGCATTAATACTTTGTATTACTTCTATTCTGTTATGCCACGATGTCCAGTAGTACTAGAAGACAAGTCTACAAGGAGTTCACTTTGCTGTACTCACAAATATGTGAGAGAACATTTCAGCTTACCAGAAGAAGTTACACCATTTTCATGAAAATCATTTTAATTTAAACATTCTACCTCACTTATTTGCTTAAATGTAGGTCTTGGCTCCTGCTTATATTTTTCTTGTGCAAACAAGCATTTGTGCAGGTTAACTTCGCTCAACTGTGAAAGCTCGTTACCAGGGCAATCAGTCCAATATACTTAACATGAAAGAGCCAAAGGAAAATTTAAAAGGAGGGAGAAAAAAACAGCAGTAAAAGGGGAGTTTATGGGCTGCTACAGCGTTATAGAGAATTATAGACACTACCTCATGACACCACTGGATAGTGACTGCACTGTTACAGTGCAGGTCTCTGGTATTAGTAGGTTCTGCCACTCCAGAAGTGAGAAATTCCTCCAAATATTTAGTCTCTTGGTACCTACCAACCTGATGTTATGAAACAGATTTTCTGCTGGTATTTACCACCACAAAACACAGCCTCCCAGCACCAATGAGTTAAAAGTTGTCTGGGCATTCAGCCCAGATGAATAACATCCCAAATGTTGAAGGAAGTAGCAAGGGAAATAGAAAAGCCTTTGACAGAAATTGTTGATAGCTTGCTAAGGCTGGGGAGGGAACCAGGGAATTTGGAGGTTGCTAATGTTGTTCCTATGTGTAAGAAAGGATCAGGGAGGATCCAGGAAACGACATAGCAGTGAGCTTGGCTTCAGTTGCAAGAACAATATAAGAAACATAAATAAGGGACGGAATACTTAATTTGGTACAATAAAGTAAGCCCATGCTAATGGAAGAGGTTTAGTGGTCTAATTTCTTCAAATATTTTACCCTTACCTGGTCATTTCTGAGAAATACTAATAGAAAATAGCCAGCAGGCAGAGAAGGAAAGGTAATGAAAGGGATAAAAAGTGAAAGGTAGTACAGAAACCTGAAGTTAAGTAAGCTGTCCAAGATACCTGCGAGGCTGTGCAGGTCGTTGTATGTCTAATATCAGACTCACTGGTGCCATTGCTTCTGTGGGAGGCAATGTTTTCACTTCAGCTGTATCTATTAGAAAAATAGACTGAGTCATTTTCTGGTCTCACTCATACTGAGAATTCAGAAAATTTAAACTGATTAACCAAAATATTTATCATTTACATTCAAAACATTGAGAACAGCTTCACTGAAGTCAATGACAAGTGCAACACTGAGATGGTTGGAGTTATTCTGGGTTTAGGTTTGTATAAACCATTCAGGAGCTGCTCCGCTGGCGCTGCTCAGCAGGGACAGAAGAAGGAATTTGAATCCTGTAAGGTCACTGGCCCCCTTCCAGATCTGCTGTAATATTCTGCTTGCAGGGTTGCTACAGACCAGAATAGAGAAAGGGACCCACGGGCATTTTCTGACTGGTTTGAACACATGAATACGCAAACAGAGCAGGAGAAGAGTGTAGTAAGTTGCAGTATGTTGAGAACCAGTGAGCAGCAGGAAGCCAAGCACTGCGGCCCCAAGAGTAAGGCACACATGAGTTAGTTAAGAACACGGCTAGGTACGAGCTAGAGGAGAAAAGATTTAAGTGGCTTAAATAAGACAAAGGATAGTTTGTGTTGGACTTTTTCTACAAAAGTTCGAAGCACTGGTGAAATGCATCTTGTGAATTTATGTACTTCTCATAAAGATATGAAGAAAATTACAGAGATTAAGCTGTTGCATAAGTGAGCAAGCGGCATGAGTCAGGGGGTTTGGGAAAAATGAGTCACAGCATGAAGGGAACTGAGCCAGGTTTGTAGCTCAGAACGAGACTAGGAAAGAATTTTATGGATACAGATAAGAGCCTGAGAGAATGGACTGCAGGGAAGAAGTAGAAAAACTAACTAGTTCTAAAACGGGGAACCATATACTAGATTTAGAGGAAGCTATAGCTAAAAAGCAGGTCAAGCTAAATTTCTGTACACAACTAGTGGTTGAAATACAGAGCAGGCTGCCAAAGTCAGCAGTGGAAGGACATAATTGTGTAAATCACTGCAAGAGGGAGTGTGGGTACATTTTTGGAAAATGAGGGAATCACTGGGTATAGCTATTAGTGAGGCTTGTGGAATTAAAACTATGAAATGCAAGTTGGTTTATATTTTGAAGGAATAGAAGAGCAAGCTCTGCTGCCCTCCGTGGTTCTCGCATTATTTCTTTGGAAACTTCAAACAGCAGCCTTTGCAAATCAGTGTTATCTTAGTCGGTAGATGGTTGTCAGTATGAAAGTCTCCTAAAATGAGCCCTCCAGAAGTGTCCAGAAGATGATTGCAAAAGGCAGCATTTGTATTAGGATGAGTCATGGGGTTCTGATGGCCATGTTTTCTATAGTACAGTTGGGTATTTCTATAAACGCTTCCAAAAGAGCATTGTGGCTTGTATATAACTGAATGGAGAGACCACTGTCCTTAAAGGAAACATTCTTCTCTCCTTTCCCTGTTAACTCTGACTGTTTAAATTAATGTAAGGTTTTTATACAGCAGTAATCATTGCAATTTCTGCACTGTCACAGCATTCCCCAAGGATAAAGTACTGTACCTCTTGGCACATTTTGGGGATGGTAACGTTTGACTGAGAACAAGTCTCAGAATAGAATGTGAGATTTACACAATTAAGGACTGTCATAATTCTTACATATAACGTGTCTAAATTATGACTGTTCAGAGAACTGAATTATGTGTTTCCTACTCTCCAAGTACTTGATTGTCAAACTGTAACGTTCTATCGAGGTAGTATTCTGGATACTGTAAGCAACATAGGGAAATTCAAGCACTCAATCCCAACACTTATTTAATAAACATTTTATGTTTACAGATAGATAGATAACTATTTAATGTAAAAATGCATCCCATAACAACAGCTTGCTGTCGATAAGGCTACAAGAAGGCTATGTAAATACTACAGTGATCAAGACACTGAAGATAACCCAGATCGGTTTTCAAATACACAGGATCTGCAAAAGGATTGTCAGAGAGGCTCAGTTTGTTTCAGAGGAAATTGTGCACCTACTGAGCTGTGACTGCCCAAAGAATAATTGTCAGGGAATAAAATGGCATCAGCCACAACAGAATGCGTACTGGCTCAGTGAGATAAGGCTAGGTAGCCTGGCTAATCAGAGGCATGACGAATTTCTTTGAAATGTTTTGACTCTCAAGAGAATTAATTAAATCTCTCTCACAAAGTATGTATTTACATAAAAGCTCATATTAGTACCCAAAGCCACACAGCAGCATCCATCTCATAATGGCTTCCCATAAAGGCTTTAGTACTCAAGGAGCAACAACAGGTAGACACGAGCGCAGAAGCTCTAACAGTGGTGCTTGCTCTGGCATGGCTTGGAGAGCTCAGTTTCTTAGCCATGCTGTTTGCTGTCATGGGCTCGGCTACCAAACCTTTTCAATCTCTTTTTGTCCTTTATGTAAGTGTAATTTATGTAATCACAGCATCGATGTCAGAGTAATTATCTATTATTTGAGCAACATCCTAGACGCAGATACAGTGAGTTTAAGAACTCATCTATATTTCATATGTCGCATGTATCAGTGATCAAGTACAAATCAGATTATTTAACGATTTAACACAAACCTACTGCTCTTGTTTATCTGTAGTGAACAGAGCAACCTTGTAGTTGATTAGCTGAGACTAGGAAATATAAAGAAATAAAGAAAGAGTGATGCTAAGAGAAGCTCATTTTCATTATGGGTTACCAGTGTAATTTAAATTGCCTGCCTGGGTGAGCAAATGTGTGATATGTAGAAATGAAATTTAAACAGAGTTGCTAAGGAATGAGTTTTCATGTACAGCTTACAAGATTCTTGTAAATCTTGAGATTGGAGTTTCAGCTGTGGCATCAGTTGCTGAAACACAGAAACAAACTCTGTCATGATGACACTAAATTTGGAAAAGAAGATGCAGAGGAAAGATGCTCAAGAATGAGCTTGTAAAAGCCCGTTATTTTCTTTCTAGATCTGTTTCTTATACTGCACTCATCACTGTGGTATCTTGAGTGCTTTCCAGTAGTGCATTAAGCAACATGACAAACATCTGTCACATGTTTGTTCTCTCACCCTCTCCCCAGAGAGACAAGTGTGTGCAGTGGAGTGTCTTGTTTTAATTTTTTTAATTATTATAAATACACATGCACGTACACATGTTATTAAACATTCATGCTAGAGGAAAGGTCAAACAAATTTATCTTTCTCTTAGGATTAAAGCTGGTGAGCTCTGTGATGTTCTTATAGGACTTTCTGTCACAGCCTTGCCCCAGCTTGCTGCGTTGTCACAGTTGTCAAGTCAGTCTGGTCGTGTGTGTCTGCAATAGGTGGAAACCAAAAGAATGGCTTCCCAGTACCCTCATTTACTTTTCATTTTGTCAAGAAACATCATATGGAATGAGATGGTAGGATTTAAGGAAAAACACATGCTTTGTGTAATCACAGTCTCATCCCAGTATTTAGTGCATTTGATACAGATTAAAGTAGGAACTGATGCAGTTTCCAGATTGCTGTCAGAATCTGAGGGCACAGTGCAATTTATAATAAACAAGCTAGGAATCTAACAGATTGGAAAAGTCTGATTTGAACTGGAAAAACAAGTTCTTAGAATAGTGAAGGCTGAGGAGTTACCAATTTTGGTACGGTAGGGACATAACTGACAGAATGATCTGAAAGCTTCAGATTAGAGTTCAGTCACACCCCAAGCAACTATGGACAGTCTATCCATTCAAGAACTATGAACAAAGAAGCAAGTGGCAGTCTCAGGTCAGTGCTGAGAAGGCCAGTGTGACATGATGGTGTTTCACATGAGGGGGGAAATGCATGTGTTTGTATACACTGTTCAACAGTGCCAGCACACTTGAGAAAAATGGTGCTGATCCACCTCATCCCAAGCAGACCTCCAGCATGGATGTTGCTTCCTTTCTACAACTTCCACTCCCCTACTGCTTGAATAACTTTCAGTGCAATTAGTAAAAATGACTGTTTCTCTAGTGGAGGATGATTCAGGTCACACTGATGTGCGCCAAGAAGCTCAGCATTTCTTTGGGCCTCACTGAGCGTAGATGCAGAGATCTGTGCAGCAGCATCACACTGCCAAATCCACCAGTGCTTCTTTCTTTACTCCACAAGGGCTGGGCTGCCTCTGGTATCGCACCAATACAATTCACATCTGGCACCACTTCCAACACTGAAATCTTCACGCACTTGCTCACCCTTTTGTATCAATCACAATAGTAGACATAGCTGTAAGTATTGCAATACTAAAGATTCCAGAACTGAATGTTCCAGCACTGGAACCTTCCTAGCATAGTTGCCTGTTGTTCTCCTCCCATAGTATTTTCTTTGAAGCACTTACAAAAAATGATCCTTAGGCTACCAATTAATTTCCCTTAATATTACCAAGTCCTTTGCACAGATGTGACTGCTCGAAGCATGGCAGCCTCCTGCCCACCTTCACTTCTCACCTTAGGCAGCTCAGTAAATTCCCACCAGCACTTTTCCCCATGTGCCTCTTCACCTAGCTTGCCTAGCGACTATCTCAAAAAGAAAAAAGCCAACCAGCAAAACCATCCAAAATAGTGAAAAGTACCATGATAGTGCATAGCAACAACAGTAATAAAATCCACCAACATGAGGCCCTGTACTAATAGGCATTTTCACGTGTAGAAGTCAGACAGGACATACAGGCCCACTCACTGGTGAGCTGCAGCCCAGTTCAGGGCACTGACTGAAGTGAGAAGCTTAGGAGAGCTCTAAGGGGTTCCTTGAAATAAGCCTCAAGAGAAGGTCCTTCTTGTAAACACAGATCTTTGTGGCCATAGTGTCAAATCCTCCAACAGTTTCCAACTGGGCAGGAGGTTAGCAGGCAAACAGAACTTTTCACTAATTGTTTTTCTTTCAAACTGAACTTACCATTGGGACAGAAATCAAAGACCCCGAGTGCATAAGTCAATCTAGTTTGTTTTGTTTTAGCTGAGTAGCTTATTATTCCATAGAAAAATAAACTCGATGGAAATCAAACCAGGGATGCAAGTGACTGCAGAAGGACTTCATGCATTTTAACTAATCCACCTTAAAAGCTCGCTCATGTTAGGTTTACTCGCCTATGAGGTTCCTATGGACCCAACCAATTTTCTCTGTTCTGCAACAGTGTGCATACTTCAGAAGGGTTTAATCTGTATGAGTATTATAGCCATTTTAATTTCAACTCCTGTAGAAGCCAGGGGTGCATGCGAAGTGTAGCAAATTCCCTGCAAAGACTCGCACTGCATCCACTGTGCTTTGGCTCAAGTGGCTAATGATGTGTCGGGTTGGTATGAGGCAGCCAGATCTTGTCCCTGCAAATCTTTACACCTGAGAATGTGCTTTTCAGCTGTCACTGGAGAACAAAGCAGTCTGCAAGGCCTGCACCAGCACAGCAGTACTGTGCCGAAATGCAAAGAGCGAACGGGAAAAGGACTTCACTTTTCCTGTCAGATTGAAAAATACAAACGTATATGTAAAATATTCGGACACTGGGGGAAAGGGCAGACACTGAGAGTTAATTCAAACTGTTGATGGTTTATTTTTTATTGAATCTTGTGGTCAAAATTGTTTTCATTTGCGATGTGAAAGAATCCATCATTTTTTCCAAAGCACCACCCAGAATCTGCCACTGGTGATGTTCTAACGTCCCAAGTGCCTATACAAATAGAGAGGTCAGCTGAGATTTGTAAACTAGAGATCATAAGTTTTAAGGAATTTGTTTATTCAGCCCGGAGTCTCCAAATTGTGTAGAATGCCAAAATTAAAAGTCTTTTCACTGTACTGCGTCGGGTTACAATAAAAAGCTCTCTAATGCTTTGGATGTTCGGATGAGAAAATAAAATTGCAGTTCCATTTTAAGCAAGCTGTTTGTCAGCACATGCACTTTAATTGCGTGTAAGTAGCTCCAGCAGTTATAACAGCTAGGCAAAGTCAGAATGTTTTTATACTTGTATGAGCCTGCATTTAGTGTGAATGAAAAGCTGCCTGAATTACACAGTACTGGTCGAGTCTTTGCATTTTTAGCTCTACTGCTGAAATACAAACAGGGGTGCTCCGTTTCCAAACACTTGAACAGACTGACTGAATTCAGGGAATTTTCATGGGAATGGCAAGAGGCAGATCTCTTCCTGATGAGAAGGCCGCCACATACCAAGTTCCAAGTCCCTCTCAAAAATGCGGAGCATGGGAACCATGCAAAAAGAAAAGATCACCAGAGTCCTTTATAACATTAGCGAAATATTTCTACATCATCTAATTCTTGAGAAAGAGCTGAGCTGCTTCTCTTGAAGTCTTCTGGAGTAGTTCAGCATGGAAAAAAAGAGCCAAATGGTAAAGTAGCACAGAGCTGCAGGACACATTCAGAAAGTTTTACAGTGATAAGTCCAAATAATAATGCTATTTGACCAAAAAAAACAACAAGAAAAGACAAGTTTAAATAATTATATCTGGAAATATTTTCAAATGTGGTTAAAAACTGTGAGAAATGTGATCAACGTTTACATCCTGCAAATGGAATAAGCTTTGAGATTCTGCCTTTGGAGGATCTGAACTTTGCTGCCCTCATTTGTAGATAGCTTGAAAACAGGTAAAACATTTCAGCAGGTTAAATACTTTAAGTAAGCTTTGTCACTAACGTTGTATTTGCTGTTTTTATAAAGATGTAGATGAATGTGCTACAGGAGCTCATAGCTGTAGAGCTGACCAAGTGTGCGTCAACCTCAGAGGGTCCTTCAGCTGCCAGTGTCCTCCAGGTTATCAGAAACGAGGGGAGCAGTGCGTTGGTAAGTCTTCCTCTGGCCTAAACATCTTCTTTCATTACTTGAAGTTGCAACCTCTTACAATAAGACGTATGGGTAAAAAAGCTGTTTATTTTTGAAATGCAATGGAATAATCACTTTATCAAAATAATTAATCACTAAAACATGTAACTAGAAACTATTTTGAGTGTAATCAACACTTGGAATTGAACTTCACAAGATTAAGTTTCTTAATAGTTAGCGTTGTGTTTATTATTTGTATTGGGGCATTGCCTAATGTCCCAGATACAGTCATAAGTCTATGATAGCAGCAAACTAAAGCATGTCTTTCCACTGACCTCAGTGAGATTTGAATCCAGATCTGTAGGACAAAGCACTACCTTCACACGGACCTAATCCCTGCTCTGCAGAGCCCCCATGCACAGTCTGTTTTATGAGTATAAATGAAAGAGATGGAAACTCTGAATGCAATTATATGATATTTGCAACTTATAAACCACTGGGCTTTATTCCTTGGGCCAAAATAAACCATTGGCACCTCTGGGACCTATACAAGTATAGCATTAAATTAAATCCAAGTGCAGCATAAACACTGCATCTTTCCTATTCCATCCTCATTTGGGGACGTTATGCAAAAGTGCCATTACTCTGTTCCTGCACTCCTCCGTCAGCCTGTAGCACCTCTTTAATCATGGTTTCAATGGATGAAATGCTTTTATAGGCGCTCCAGTCCTAAGCCTTAGGTCTGTCAAGAGATATTAAAAACAACTGTGAAGTAGGAGAATCGACTGTATACATCATGAGGTGACATTCAGGACCGCTTCTTGTAAGTCACAAGACTGGTTTTATGCAGCCTAAGAGAAAATGGTTTTTTGGTCCACAGCAAAGCAGGAACAGAACTTCACGTTTTCCTCTTCATGTTAAGGATCTTGCACTTGAAGAAGTTTATGGAAATAGTTTTGGCTCTTCCAGAAAGGCTTGACAAGGCTGTAGGTAACCACTGCCTACCAAGGGCTGCAGGAAGGACTCTGGAGAAGCTCCAGTGAGCATCCAGTCTAACTTAAATCTCTGGCCATGGCTTTTCTCAGGGGTTCTGAGCTGAGGGCTACAGAAATCAACCCCCAAAATCTTTTCTAAAGGTGTGCATCAGGCTCTTAGCTGACAAATTGGTGTAAACACAGATGGATCTGATATTTCTCAGTTTGCTGTGCAAAAGGAGGACGAATAGTTTGGGAGTGTAGGCATGAGAATAGTTCTGACAGGTCACTGACATATATATAAAGTTTTAAATAGATGGGTTTTATCTAATTTTTTTGAGAAATACAGAACTGCTGTGCAGTAGCACTTCTGATATCATGGCCCAGGCACTACTTGAAAGCCTTGCAGGACATAAATTACAGAACTCAAAGCAGTATGATACACCCATATATCTTTGCATGAATCCACTTATGCATCTAAATCCACGCTTAAAGCTGTCTGGAAAGTGAGATTTCCCTTCTCTTATTTAGGTCAAGAGCAAGAACAACACCTGTGTTACATATTACACACTGACCTAAATTATAAGTACACTGCTGCACTTAGTACTGTCAGCAATTCAGAATAAAGCCTGTCTTTGGGGATATTTTTATTTTTTTTTTAACAACTCAGCCAGAAAATGTTCTTGGGGCCAGATCTTGATAGAGGTTCTCCATATGGGAGGAAATGTTTCTCTCAAATTTGAACAAAAATTTTCCAGGCGTCTTTGGCCTCGAGTTAGAGGAAGAAAAGGACTGACTTCTAACCATTCATCATTTCTTTTACATATTACATTATTTTATTTTAAGAATTTGGTTGTTCACTTATTGCACAATTAGTCTTCCCTGAAACACAGGACTGCAGATAGAGTGAATTGTACTCCAGCATGACTTCAAACAGAAGATTTGGCAGAATGGGGTAGATTATGCTTAGCACTTAGATTTGTGTGGAGCTGATGAGCACAAGAGCCTAGCCCTGCAAGGAAAACTCCCACTGAATTGGAGTGTGATCCTGGAAGCATTTCCATGCAGAAATACAGTGCCTAAAATGCAAAGCATTGCTTACACACCTATACTGTTCAATCTTTCAACAGCAAATTGTAGAGCTTAGTCCTGTAAATTCAGGGATGCGAGATCTGCTGTAGCTCCTGATTTATTCCACTTCTACTTCAGAATTTCCCTGCAACAAAAGAGTTATGGCAGCAACCCCTACTGTACAGGTAGCCAGGAATTTTCCAGTGTAAGCCTTTTCATTCAAACTCATCCAGAACTAAGATTAGCACCTGACAGAGGATGCAAAATGGACAAAGAAGGGGTTAACTTCTAATGATTATTTTTTCACTTCGTATTAAAACAAACACTTTTCTCATAATAAAAATTAACAAGAAAAGAAGAAAAAAAAAAACTTGGCCTCTTTTTAAACACAACTATGGTGGAAACAGCTGGAGGTAGGAAACTCAAGATCTGGCATGGTTATGGGAAGTGCCTTTCTTTGTTCCAGTGAAAACTGGTCTTATTTGTCTGAGCGCTGAGCCTTTTGAAATCCCCCATTGTGTACGTGTAGAGAACAGGCGTGGGTTTCTCTACCAGGCTCAAGCAGGCCATAACTGAAGACAACTTCTGCACGATCAGCATTGCAGCATAGCTTAAAAATCAATTTGCGGCCAAACAGGCAGGATCTCCTCCAGAGCGTAAAGAAACCTTCTAAAATGCAGGGAGGTAAAAGAATGGGCTGCTGCACGATCTGTGTGGTTTGCAGGTGAAAAACCTGCTCCAATGCACATTAGGAATGCTGAAGCTTTGAAAGGCAGTCTGCTCCACCTCACAGCCAGGGCTAATCTGCAGGGAGAGCCCAGGGAAAGAGAATGCTGCCTGAGATAGCAGCAGCGCCAGCCCCAGAGCGCAGCCAGAAGGTGCTCGAGCTGCGGTGCTGCTGTATGCAGAGGTATGCAGGAGGGGAAGGGGAGTGAGAGCAGCCCCTCGGGAACCCGGCCAGTCTGTGGGGGATCCCTGTGGAAGCACAGCCATCTGTTTCCTTTTCAGGGCCACTAATCATCTGTCCTCACAGGGAAAATTTGGATTCTTTTCCTAACGGGGCTGAAAAGATTTAGTATATGCTAAGTGTGCTGCATGAGAATTTTTGGATGAAAAAAAAGGGCCATGAGTTGCAGTCACTGTGCTGCTCAGCACTCTGCGTGATCATGGGACGTTTTAGGTTTTGAAAGGCTGAATGAAACATTCTGAGTTCTGCCTATACAGAATAACAAATACGGCCAGTCCTGTGGAACTAAGAGGTAAAATTGGCGTATGTACTGATAGGAGTGGCTGGAAGACAATCAGTGAAAGAGACTTAAAAAGTTAATGACAACAAACAAACAACAAACCCATCAAAAGCAGCATGCCCATTGAGATCTGTGGAAGCAATATCTAGCCCACATAAGCTTTTTCCTGCTTTTAATCAAGTTCATTTAACTTTACAGTTGGGTAACACAGCAGCTGTGAACGTCCATGATTCCATTCAAACTAATTTCTCTTTTTTGCTAACTCAGACATAGACGAATGCACCCTGCCTCCCTATTGCCACCATCGATGCGTAAACACTCCTGGCTCCTATTACTGCCAGTGCAATGCTGGCTTCCAGCTGGCATCCAACAACCACACCTGTGTAGGTAAGAACTTCTTTACACGCACTTACACGTGAGCTCACTTGGTAGAGACAGACACCGACACATGACTTGCCATGACTGCAATTTAATTGTCCTTATCCCAACTTACTAAAGGAAAAAAATACCAACACTTCAGACTAGTTGCTGTAGTGAGAGGCTGTCCTGACTGGAGGAAATCATAAGATCTGCTGTGAAAGAATTAGAGATCGTAATAATAAAAAGGAAAATATGGCTGCTGAAGTACAAGGTGCTGAATAAGTGTATATCAGGTATACGTACCTGGTAGAAGGATGCTGTTTCTTAAGCAAAACTGTTAATTGTCCAGGATTTAAAGGCATATTTCTCAGTAACAGTACTGAAAGACAAGAGTGTTGTTGAAAATATCCATAAAGAATAGAACCTGCACTGCCATTTCCTGGTGGAAATTTTTGTTGTTCTTTGTTTTTTATTTCGTGCTTTGCAATAAGACTAGGTAGAAAGTCAGGAGATGGCTTTTTTCTCTGATTTGGGCTAAGAAACATAAATAGTCATGCTGAACCTGAGCAAGGTTTTGCTTAGCCCAGTGTTGCTTCTTCCAAATTCCAAGGGTTTAGGAAAGAGAGTAGGAAAGAAGATAAGTAGCCTTCCATGTTCCTAGGACTGAATAAGCAGTAAGTGTGGTTTGTGTTCCCCTTTTTGTTAGCAGTTTTTTTTCTCATGCAACATTATGCTGGATCTGAAACTAGCTCCTTGGCTGTTGACTTTAACACAACTGAGATCTCAACTAGGAACAGCAGAATGGGAATGGCTGTGAGATTGGTGATGGAGAAGGCTGGAAGTTCTCCCTGGCTAAATACACCCATGTGCAGGCACACTGCACGGCACTGCAGTGACTGAGGCTTTCATTGCTTTCCACCAAATAATAGGATAAATATTGCATGTGGACTTAACATAACCATGTGACAAGTTGTTACTCATTTGACCCTTTCCGTGGCTCAAATTCAAGATGTTTTCTTTCAATTACAAATCTGTATGACAGCTCCAGGTTTGCTAGGTGCTTCACCAAGAAGTCCCTCCTGACTCTTGCTGGCCTCCCAGCCTAAGAAGTCATATTCCCACCAGGAAAGGTAAAGTGACTCTTAACAAGAAAATCTGCAAAAGAATGGCTGCTGCATCAAGGCAGACTCTCACATCTGCAACAGTCATCTGGCAGAAGTGATACTTTGCAGCTGTACTGATCACATTTGTCTTACAACTTTTGCATATATTGAAAGTGGGTCAATATTTCTTGGAAGGGAAACAAACGGAATCGTGGCTTTGGCTTGCTTATTTATTCCTTCTGGTAGCGTTGTCATGATGTACGTTCTTCACACTGCTGCCAGAAACCAAATAAAAGGAGGGAAAAAAGCTTGGTAGTCAGTTCTCCCCTATTAATTCATTGTCAGGTCCAGGAGGATCATATAGCTAATTAACATTCTCCCCATTGGCTTAGTTCTCATGAATACCTCGTCTCTTGCTGGGCTGTTTTTTTTTGCAGCCTTATTGGTTGTTTCTGTAGGTGGCTGTTGCTGACACGTATAAGCACTTGCAAAAGCTATGAATCCAAAAACTGTTTACAGTGCAGCTCTCTACTAACGATTACAGCTGATGAGCACAAATATGAATGGAAAATATGCAGGAAAGAAACACAAGGGAAAATAAGGAAGCAGCAAAGAAGCAACAATTACTCATCAGCTTATAAAAATAAGCACTACAAATTGCAAACATGATTACACTTCTGTAAACCTTGCATTTAAATGGCTTCTCTTCCCATATTGCAGTGTTCCCACATATATCCTTCGGATGGCACATCATGGAAAATCTAGCCTAGAAACATACCTTCCCCCTGTATGGTCTAGGCCTTAGAGCTCTGCAGAACTCTACTGGCCTAAAAGGCTCATGCTGTAATTGTAATGGTATTTCAAAGAACAAATTTAAGGAGTAATAAATAGCTCCAATCTTAACCACCACATGCTGAGAGGTCTTATCAGTATGTGTTCCTTATATCAATTATTTATAGACTTGGCATTTTATACCTGAAAAAAAGACTCTGGAATGTGGAGTTTAATAGCCACACTAAACATTATTGGAATCATTCGGTACACATTCGGATAACTCTCATTCCTGGAAAAATACTCTTTTTTTCTACATGGAATGTAAGGCATAGATTTGACCTTGTTCCAGAGACTGCAGGTCTGTAGTGATGCAGTCAGCTGAGCTCGGCTAAGCCACAGACCCAGACTAAGGACTAATCCACTTGATCAGCCTAATTGCTAGGTACAAAAGATAAAGATCTGCAATTTTTCCTTTCAGACATAAATGAATGTGATGCCAATAACCCATGTGCACAGCAGTGTTACAATATACTGGGTTCTTTCATCTGTCAGTGTAACCCAGGATTTGAGTTAAGTAGTGACAGAATCAACTGTGAAGGTAAGAGATGTTTTTCTTTCCTTGGAAGAGCAGTCATTTTGGACTGATTTTCCCAGAAGTCTCTCTGTGAACTAAGGGGTAGAATTGAAGTGGAAACACACTGTGGGTGTGTTTCATTGCCAAAATCCTTAAAGCTTTCCTTTGATGTTGCAAATATTGTTGCTGATACGCACCTTAGTAGCTGCAGCTTAATTCAGGTATGTGTTGGTATGGCTGGCTGTCTTTAATAGGAAGGGCAAAACAGGACAGACATCACTACTGTTCAGATCACAGCTGGGGAGAATAAGGCTTCACAAGCACTTGAGCTGTGTGTGGTCTAATGCTGATGGCCATTAAATGAATTGGAAAGGAATGAAAACCAAAAAACAATTGAAATTCTGAGTGCTGTTAGGTTCCTCAGAGAAGAAAAACCTTAAATTTTTGATTGTAGGGAAACAACAATTGGGCTTTTGAGGCGCTTTCAGGCCTGTGTATACAAACAGCATGTCTCCTGATGATTATACAATCAACACTTTATTTCCTCTGCCAGAGCCTCCACAGGGGTCCTCTAATTTCCTTTTGGACACAGGATGATCTCACCCTTAAAGCCCATATTCCTTCTACCAGTCTGTGAGCCAAAGAGGTCTTTTTGGTTTACCACTGCCCTCCTAAACAAGCCAGCAGAGCTATTACAGATGCTTCCTCTCCAAGCTTCTTAAGCTAATCTTACTTGCAAGCGAACAGAACAGGGAGCAGCAAGTATGCAGCCTTCAGGATAATCCCTGACAAAAGTCGAGAGCTGGGCTCAAATCTGAGGTACTGGGAGGGTGTTGCAGTGTTTTCCAAGCCGTTCCCTAGTTTTCGTTGGTTTAATTTCATTTCTGGGCAGTGACATGCAGTGCTTAAATCAGTTTTGTAGTACAACTCTCTGGCAAGGGGCTGATGGTTACACAAGGATTAAAAAAAAGAAGAGAAATGGTGTATCTCAAATATTATTTGAAGACAAAAAAGAGGCCTTGCCCTCTTTCCCAAAAGACTACTTCATTAGGATAGCACACAAATACAAAGGCAACATTTTTTGCTGTGCTAGCTTATCTCATATTTGCTTTTTGTGGAAGCAGTCATTTTCTAGGATAGAAGAACTGTAGATTCTCACTCCAGTTCTCCCAAACTACTTCTGAAGTCTTAGTTTAGCTTCCTCAAATAAATGTATTTCTCAGTTTTGAGAGTGAGCAATAACACAAGTACAACTAGGCCTCCAGTTTACAGCTTTAAGGTGTTAAGTCACCTCAGAGTCCTTGAGAACTTACTCTTCAAAACAGCTTCACTGTTCCTTCTCTTAGAAACAGCAACTAGCTATTGTATTTAATCCTGTAGAAAGGTAGATGTCAAAAAAATAACCCAAAGTTCTGCTCTCTGCAGATACTGATGAATGCAGAACTTCAAGTTACATATGTCAGTATCAGTGTGTGAATGAACCAGGGAAATTCTCCTGCGTCTGCCCTGAAGGTTACCAGGTAGTGGGAGGCAGAACATGTCAAGGTAAGCGCCTCTGTCTTACCACTCTCAGTTCTGCATTGTTAGTAACATCTCTTCACACAAGAGTAAGAATGCTTGCTAAGTATTTATGTTTTATGACAGTATAATCATGCTTACAAATGATATGTTGATGCATTTGATGACTGATTGTATATTTGATATTCTTTTTATGTGAATCCTTCAGCTCAAACTCTAAATTCCTCAGATGCTTAGGAAAAAAAAATTCAATTTTTGCAGCTCTGAGGTAAAACTGGTCTTGGATGTCCAGGTTGTGAATCTAAGTTCCAGAGATGGATATCTGAAAAAGAACCAGGCCGTTTATTACAGACACTAGGCATTGCTTTAAACCGTGTTTCTTTTTATAGAGGTTCCTAAGTGCAGCCAGAACAGAAATGAAAGATATGTTCTGATAACAGATAGGAAAAAAAAAAAGCAAGAACTTAGAGCAGCTGGTTTTGTGTTTAGAAAATAAATGTTCTGGTCAGTTGTTCGGTTCTGGTTAGGTGCCACCACATTGCTAGGATTATCGTTTTAATGGTTGTTTTTCTCACAGGTACTATATTTATTCCATTTATTATTTGCAATTTCTTCCAAAATACTGAAGAACAATTTATTAAGTGCAGGAATCGTTATCTTTGTAACCCTGAGCCTGATTTAAGAAACTTTATTTTTAGAACTAGGTGTGCTAATTGTCAGAAGGGGATGAGGGAAAGAACTCACGTTTATGAAAATGCTGTAAGGCAGTGGATTGGTTTTTTCTGTTCTCATTGTTTTGTTCTAGAGTTCAAACTAATTTCATAGAATCATAGAATAGCTGGGGTTGAAAGGGACCTCAAGGATCATCAAGTCCCAACTCCCCTGCTGCAGGCAAGGTTGCCAGCTACTAGATGAACTACTAGACCAGGCTGCCCAGGGCCCCATCCAACCTGGCCTTGAACACCTCCAGGGATGGGGCATCCACAGCTCTCTGGGCAGCCTGTGCCAGCACCTCCCCATCCTCTCAGTGAAAAACTTCCCCTGACATCTAATCTAAACCTTCCCTCCTTTAGCTAAAAACCATTCCCCCTTGTCCTGTCATTATCTACCCATGTAAAAAGTTTATTTCCCTCATGTTTATAATCTCCCTTTAACTATTGGAAGGCTGCAATGAGGTCTCCCTGGAGCCTTTTCTTCTCCAAGCTGAACAAGCCCACGTCCCTCAGCCAGTCTTCTTAGGAGAGGTGCTTCAGCCCTCAGATCATCTTCATGGCCCTCCTCTAGGTCTTCTCCAAAAGCTCAGCATCTTTCCTGCGCTGGGAGCCTCACACTTGGACACAGCACTGCAGATGGGGCCTCGCAAGGGCAGAGTAGAGAGGGGCAATCACCTGCCTCACCCTCCTGGCCACCCCTCTTCTGATGCAGCCCAGGATATCACTCATCTTCTGAGCTGCAAGAGCACGCTGACAGCCCATGCTAAGTTTTTCATTTACCAGGACCCGTAAGTCCTTCTCAGCAAGGCTACTCTCAAGTTCTTCTCCCAGTCTGTATATATATCTGTATATATATCTGTATATATATCTGGGATTACTCCATCCCAAGTGCAAAACCTTGTACACTGCTCTGTTGAACCTCATTAGGTTCACACAGGCCCACCTTTTGAGTTTATCAGGGTCTCTCTGGATGGCATCCCTTCCTTCTGCTGTATCAGCTGTACCACTCAGCTTGGTGTCACTTGCTCAGGGTACACTTGATCCCATCATCTGCATCACCGATAAAGATGTTAAAGAATACTGGTGCTAAGACAGTCCCCTGGAGGACACTGCTCGTCACCGGCCTCTACCTGGACATGGAACCATTGACCACAACACTCTGGCTGCAGTCTTCCAACTAATTCCTTATCCATTAAATAGTCCACCCTTCAAATCTGTATCTCTCCAATTTAGAGATAAGATATCTGATATCTGGGACCATGTCAAAGGCCATTCACAAGTCCTGGTAGATGACATCAGTTGCCTTTCCTTTGTCCACCAATGCCATCGTTCCAATGTAGAAGACCAGCAGATTAGTCAGGCACGACCTTCTCTTGATTAAGCCATGCTGGCCACCTCAGAACACCTTCTTTTCCTTCATGTGCCTTAACATGTCTTCCAGGAGGATCCCCTCCTTGATCTTCCCAGGTACAGAGGTGAGGCTTACCAGCCTCCTTCCTCCCTTTCTTGTAAATAGGAGTGATGTTTCCCTTTTTCCAGTCCCTGGGGACTTTACTTGACAGCCATGGCTTTTAAAACATGATGGAGAGCAGTTCTGCAACCACATCAGCCAGCTCCCCTTGGACCCTGGCATGCATGTCATCCAGCCCCATAGACTCATACACATTCAGTCTCATGAGGCGCTCTCAGACTTACTCTGCCCTTACAGCGGGGGTGAGTTTGTTCCCCCAGTTCCAACCAAGAGTTTCAGGGATGGGAGAAATGTGAGAATCCTGGCTGCCAGTAAAGACTGAAGCAAAGGACTCATTAAGTACTCAGTCTTCTCCATGTTTCTTGTAGCCAGTTCTCCTTTCTCATTTATCAGAGGAGGCACGCTCTCCTTGGCCTGTCTCTTCTGACCAATGTACCTATAGAATCCCTTCTTGTTTTTAACATCTCTCATTTTATTCAGTTCTGCCTGTGCCTTGGCTTTCCTATTCCCATCTCTGTAGGTCCAGCTAGCATCACAAACTCAACCAGAACATGGTTGCTGCAGCCCAGGCTGCCTCTGATCTTAATGTCTCTAACGATCTCCTCCACATACCTGAACATGAAAGTTGTCATCCATGGACTCCAGGAGTCTCCTGGAGTTCTTGCAGCTTGCCATATTGTTTTCCCAGCAGATATCTGGGTGGTTGAAATCCCCCATCTGGATGAGAGCTTGCAAGCACCACACTTCTTGCAGCTGAAGCAAGAAGGCCTCGTCAGCAGGCTCCCCTTGATCAGGCAGCCTGTAGTAGACTCTGAAAACCAGATGTCCTTTATTGGTCCTGTCTCTAATCTTAACCCACAGGCTCTCAACCTGCTCCTGTTTCTCAGAGGGAGCTCCTTGCAGTCCATCCACTATTTAACATAGAGGGCAACTCCCTCACCCCTCTTAACTTGCCCTTCTAAAAAGCTCATAGCCCTCAGTGGCAGCATTCCAGTTATGCGAATCATTCCACCATGTTTCCATGATAGCAGTAAGATCATAGTTTTCCAAGTGCACATGGTTTTTAACTCCTGCTTATTTCCCACACTGCATGCCTTGGTTTAGAGGCACTTCAGCTGGGTTTTCAGACTCACTGCCTTCCTAGATGAGCCCTCCCACAAATCTCCAGGACAAATCTGAGTTCTTCCCCCCACAGGTTCCTAAAGTGACATCATTCCCTGGTTCTCTGTCACTCAGCAGTACATCTCTTCCCCCCAGCAGCTCTAGCTTAAAGCCCCGGTGATGAACCCAGCCAGCTTGCTCCCTAGCATATCCTTGCCCTCCTGGTCAGTTGTGTGCCATCCCACGTAAACATTCCTGGTTTGATACAGGTGCATCCTAGATCATAGAATCCACGGCCTTCGGTATGACAGCACTCACACAGCCATTCATTCAACTGGTCTGTTCTCCTTCTGCCTGGATCCCAGTTTCCAGCTGGGAGGACTGAGGAGAACACTACCTGCACTCCTGATTCCTTCAGCATCTTCCCAAGGGACATAAAGTCTTTTTTGATGTATTTTAATTTCCCAGTCACAGCCTTGTGTGACCCAGCTTGAAAGACCAGGAGGGGATAGCGGTCCTCCAGTTTTATCGTGGTCCCGAATGCAAGCCCCCAGAAGGCAGCAAACCTCCAGAGAGGTTATCTGGGCAGCAGATGGATGCCTCAGTGCCTCTCAGCACAAAATCTCCAATTTTAAGACCTTTTGCCTTTTTTTAGCAGCACTGGTCACGACTCAGGTCCTCAGTTGGACCTTCTTAATGTGACCACCTCTTCCTGGTTCTCAGCCACTATCCATACCTTCTTCTTTCTCCCACACCAGAGCCTGAAATCTATTAGCTAGTGGGACTTCAGGAGCAAGGGGGAGTCTTCTCCTTTTGCCCAGAGCAGAGACAAAGCTCCAGTCACTGTCACCCTGCACAAGTTCACCCCCTGTCAGGTGCAAAGCCAGCTTATCTTATTCCCCTAGCTGGACCCCAGGACAGGGCTGTCTGTCTGTCCATGCCACTGCACCATACCAGGCATCCATCTCTCTCTCAGACTGGAATTTCTTTCCATTTCTAAGAAGAGCAGCTGATACGGAGCATCTCGGGGCAGTTGGACCATCTTTAAAATAAAATAAGAAAAGCATCTGTGTCCTCAAAGAGGTTATATTTGAATTACCCCTTTTTGAGGCTTGGTTAATTTCAGGAGAGCATCTGAGTGACAGTGGTCGGGTTCTGGCATTGACAAGCTGACAGAACATTAATAGAACACAAGTCTGATCGTCTCCATATCCATCTAAGGTTATTTTCCTGGGGGGGGAAGGAAGCACTGCTTCACACAAAAATAAACAAGACTTCATAATTTCTTTCAGAGCTGTTTTTGTTGAAATGAAACCATTTACTGGGCATTTTAGCTAGACCATGAAAACCAGGCAATGAGAAGTGAGCTCCTGCAAAAAGCAGGACATCACAAAGCCTCTACCTTCTCTATCTTCTTCCTGTCAGATGTCTTATGCTAGAAAATGATTCATTGCTATCTTGGACATCCAGTATTTCTACAGTTGCATTATAGATAGTACGAGTGCTGTGTTTCTTTAGTCAACAAAGGATGTTTAGAATCAACATGCATTTAACAAATACGTTCCGTATCTTCATAGGGAAATGCTTTATAGCCGGGCCCCAGAAAAGCAGGTAAAGAAAACAGGAATCTTGAGTTTCAGCAGAACAGCAGGTGGCTTGCTTGGTGGTTGTTGCTTCGTGCGTTTGTTTTTGTGTCAGACTCATTTCTTCTGCTCTGAGCGTTCCTTTTCCTTCCTCCTAGACATAAATGAGTGTGAGACCACTAATGAATGCAGAGAGGATGAAATTTGCTGGAATTACCATGGAGGATTTCGCTGTTACCCGATAAATCCTTGTCAAGAGCCCTATGTCCTCACATCTGAGAAGTAAGAGAAAGGCGCCTTTTTAGGGTTATCCACATCAGGCAGCATGATCAGATTTGGCAGAAAGCGAGCACTGTTTGTTTGCTACCATCAGAGTCACCCCTTTTTGTTTTCCAGCCGCTGCGTCTGCCCCGTATCAAACACCATCTGCCGGGAGCTGCCCTACTCCGTTGTGTACAAATACATGAGCATCCGTTCAGACAGAACAGTGCCTTCCGATATCTTCCAGATTCAGGCAACCACTATTTATCCTAATACTATTAACACATTCCGGATCAAGTCAGGAAATGAAAACGGAGAATTTTACCTGAGAGTGAGTATTGGTAGAGCGGGATATGAACACCTCTAGTGCTGCCAAGGAGTTGCAGTGTTCCTGTCAGAGCAGTATCATAGCATGCACAGTTCACCAGCTTGCTAATAGCTCCTTGTTACGTGTGCTTGCTTTACAAATTTCCAGCCTTCACCTGCTCTGCCCAACAGCTGTATAAACTGAGAATCAAACAGTTCAAGTGACTACAGCACAAGTGAGCACCATGAATATTTAGCGAGTGACACTCACACAGAATTCAGAACGATCTTTGCAGTCCGTGCTGACATCCCCCCTGTAAATATTTAGGAGAGAACCGTATGCACCAATGCAGAAGGCATTTAATGAGTATTCTTTTTCTCCACCAAAGAAATGAAGTCAGGAAATAGCTTGGGATGGGGCACTGATTCCGAGAGAGAGAAATTGAGATGTGCGGCAGTCTGTGTTGAGAGATGCTTTTTTCTCACAGCACTGCAGCTATCTGAGAAAGCCACAGAAGTGTGAATGACTTAGGACAGCACTGTTTCCTGTTGGTGTAATGCATTCAATCAGATTACAGATGAATGAAACTAACATCTACTTTAAGATTTTTTGAAAGGAATCTGATTTTTTTTTTGGACATGCGATATTTATAAATCCCTGGAAAAGCCTTTTTCCATTATGTGTGGCTTTACACTCAGTAAAAAAGCATCAGCACTGAAAACAAGCCAGAACGTTATTAATTAGAATGTTTTCATTTATTTTTCTTAAAATATGAGGATTAGAGTGTTCTAATAATACAGCAGAAGGATGCTAACATGGTGTTGCCTATTTACATCAAGATAGGAACAAGCATCTCCTCACTTGTGCCTAACTTAATCTGGGATACCTATAATTCACTGCTCTTCCCTGGATTTGTTACACATCAAAAAGCCATACCTACCCCCAGAGCATTAACTGTTGTTTTAAGAAAGAAAACGGACAGCTCTTAAGGACGAGTTCATTCTAGGTAAGGAAGGACTCCAGTCTAGTCTGCAGATTGACTCTGACACTGAATTCCAATCTTCTGTTGCCACCCAACAAGAAGTCACGGGCCTTAAATAAGGAAGCATGTGTTTATTCCTGCCAGAGTGCTGTGGTAAATAGAGCTCTCTCTTAGAAAATACTCCTGTTGTTTCGGTGAAGCCTGCAGTAGGTCTGATGCAGCACATGGATTCATTTGTCTAACCTACTTGGTTCACATGGGGAGCAAAATACAATAGGTAAAGGGAGAGATGAGTTTCCCCCCTTTACCCCCTGTGAATTTGGAAGCCTTTCACCATACTGGTGGCACGCCACCTTTCTGTTGGGTCATCAACGTCTCATTCCCTAGCAGCAAGACCCCAGCCTGGAAAGAACTTTGGGGTGGAGCAGGAGGCAGCAAGGCCTCCTAGTTGCAAGAACTCCCAGTGTTTATGGGGTACCCGGATTCTCCTGAAGTATGAGCCATAGTGCAGTTTCCCTCCACCGAATAAGCTGCGTCACTGTTAAATACATTAGGTTTCTCTACTTATTCTTCATATATCTTAAAAGCTGATAGATGGAGATAAAACAAAAACCATCCTGGGATAGATTACCACTTTCCAGGTCCTTTAGGGGAGTCAGCGTAACCAGGAACAGATTTTGTAGCGCAGTTTATTCCTCCGAGCCCCAGTCAGGTAAAGCCTTCCCTCCAGCAAGGCCAGGTGTGAGATTAGTCACGGCCATTTAGAAGGGTTTAAATAATACGCTAAACCATGTCCCTCAACACAACATCCAAACGTTCCTTGAACACCTCCAGGGTCGGTGACTCCACCACCTCCCTGGGCAGCCCATTCCAGTGCCTGGCCACTCTTTCAGAGAAGTAGTATTTCCTAACATCCAGCCTGAATCTTCCCTGGCGCAGCTTGAAACCATTCCCTCTAGTCCTATCACTGTCACACGAGAGAAGAGGCTGACCCCCAGCTCACTGCAACCTCCCTTCAGGTAGTTATAGAGAGCAATAAGGTCTCCCCTGAGCCTCCTCTTCTCCAGACTGAACAATCCCAGCTCCCTCAGCCGCTCCTCATAAGGCCTGTGCTCCAGACCCCTCACCAGCTTTGTTGCCCTTCTTTGAACAATACTTACATTGTGCATCTCCGTGCTCAGACGGAGCACTTCATGGTGCAGTAACGCAAGCAGCCCCTTGACACAGCTAGAGAATCACTGCAGATTGGACTGAATTGAACTTTTTTTCTCCCTTCTTTCAGCAAACAAGCGCCGTCAGTGCGATGCTGGTTCTGGTGAAGTCGCTATCGGGGCCAAGAGAACACATTGTGGATCTGGAGATGCTAACAGTCAACAGTTTGAATTACCGTACGAGCTCAGTGCTAAGATTAACAATAATAGTGGGACCTTATGCATTCTAGCGGTTTTCAATAACCCTTCACTGGCACTTAAAGCAGCCAAAGAATATTATCTTAAAGAAAGCACTTACTATTTTATTTATAGATTTTACTCTTTTTTTTTAATATATATTTGTTTAGTAAGTTGATATCCTTAACCCACACGTTACACCTGTAATTCAAAATTAGTAGATGTGTTCCATAGTATAACATGGGCATTGTCACTTTCTGTATAAAGATTTAAATCCTTTTATTACCTTACTTGGCCTAGATGCATAGTACTTTTGTATGAGAACTGTATGTTCATGCTATCCTGTAAAACTCCACACACCCTTCGCAGCCAAATAGGTCACACAGTTCAGAGGTGATCTTGAATTGTTTTTCTTCCAGATTCTAATGCAGCTACACTGACAATCTCAGAAGCAAGGAACTGTATTATGAATGATACACAAAGTAATGGTTCTCTGATAAGCTAAATATATTTCTTTGTAACTAACTTTATAACAAAAGATATCAGTTAATAAGAATCTATTCCTGTAGACATTTATGTGCTATCACTTGTTTTTTCCTGATCTGGGTTGGGGGGTAAAGTTGCGTTGTGAGAAGTGCTTTGCATCGGGTTTTTATAGGCAGGTTGTGTTACCCATACCACGGGATGACACTCTGCTCTCTGCAAGAGAAACAGGCCGTGGTAAGAACATTTCTCCTACAGTGCATAACTCCAAATGGCAAATCACCACGCTGGGCACACTTCCTCCCAAGAACGCTGTTGGTGGTCACTGGTTAGAGGGATGCAGCATCTTCACACCGAGGTTCATGTGCTATTTTTCCAGAAGTATTATGTTGGATACTACAAACCGAGCATACTTGCTTGTTAAGTTATATCATATATTTTCAAGCACTGTCCTGTTCTTGCTCTTACAACTCAGACGTGTCATGTACAGTGTGCATAAAATTTGTTTCTAATTCAAGAACTAATAGCATCTTTTGTAATATGTAAAATCTTATTTCTTGTTTAAAATGTAGTAGTTAATCCTTTGATGTACAAAATTTTTAATAAAGTTCTCTTACCATAGTGTGTTCAGTCTTCTTTGAGAAAGCCCCGGCCCACATTAGAGGGCTGAATGCTGGCTACTGTGAGTTCTGTAGAGACAGAATGGCACAGAAGATGTCAGGGCATAGAATATTAGTTCCTGGCAAACTAAAAACACCGTTCCTTTGTAGAAGGACAGCCATTACCTGCTGAGCCCTGCTGACATTTTAAAAAGTCATACCAACACGTTGCTGGCCTAAAGGAAAGAGCTTCCTTTCTGCTCAGAGAACGTTTTCCATTGACAAATTGTGAACAGTGTGTTTATTGCACACAAAAATCCTCCTGTGGTGCAGACCCACCTATTCAGATTTTTTGAGTGGCTCTGTGTATGGGAACTGTTGAATCATGGCCTGAACCTCTGATTGACCACCTGAGGCAAGCACTGAGTCAGCCATGGGAGCACAGGTGAAGGCAATTCACCTGTGTGCCTGGAAGGGGTGGAGCCAGGCTCCACCTCTCCTAGACCCCATTTAAGGGCTGACTTCCACAAAGGAAGGATCTCTTCCTGGAGATTGCTCCTTCTGGAGTCTTGTGAGCCTACAACACTGGTGAGCACCTTTCCTCTGTTTGACTATTCTTACTAGCCTGACTTCTCTATATACTGGTTAACTTTACAACCTGTTAACCTTATGACCTGTTAACCTTACACTCTGTTACCCTCAGTGATGGCTTTTCAGGGAAAATGCCCAGAGAGCAGCAGTGAGCATGGCTGGAGGATATGGCACTCAGAGATCCTGGGACACACAGCAGCAAAACTGCCTCCAGGACACAGCTTGGGGTTGGCCACAACTGCTCCGCTTTGGGACAACACAGCCCCCACACTCAGACAAATTGCAGAGCAGGACCCCGTTACCCAACGATCATTCCTTCAGGCATTCATTTGTGGCTTTAAGTAAATACTTCATCTGCCAGTGGGGTCAGAGCACATGGCTGTGGCACAGGCCAGAAAAATAAATAGTGCTGGCACAGGCCACACTGTCATTGCCTGGGGCCCCAGGGCTGTGGGATGAGCCCACAGGTAGCCTTCATAAACCTCTGCAAGCCGGGCTCACCAATACAAACCCAGTCACTTCAGAGAGGGATTTAATCTGTTCTCCATGGTGAAAACACTTGATGTGCAAAGTCTGGCTCATAGGAAGCTCCTCCCTCTCACCAGAGGGATTCCTCCCCATTCACTATCACTACTATGAACCTGCTTGGTCTGAGAGGTAACTCCCCACCCCGCACAAGTACAGAAGTAAATGTGTCAGGTCTCCTTTAACTGCCTAAGTTGTGTAATTCAGCACTGCCCATTCTAATAAGCAATTGGGTTTGTTGTTTCTAGGTTTAAAAAGGTCACTTTTCTCTCATTCAGGAGGGCTTGGATGGCCTTCCCTCCTGCAGCCCAGGGCCTGCAGAGCGCCTGCCTGGCCCCTGCTGTGAATTGAAGAGCCACAAACCATCTCCGGCATACCCCACGCTGCCAAGCTCTGCCCCAAAGACCCGCTCTGCCTTCAACCTCTGCCAATGCAAACAGGGCGCGTATTGACACCAGCTTTATCACCAGCACTTACTTGCAATCATCGGGAAAGTAGAGAAACATTTGTGGCAGCCCCACAACCAACCCGTCCTGTACCAGCGAGAGCCCTGGCCAGGACTGCAGCTGCCGTACCCAGCTCCTGCCTGCAGCTCCGCCAGCCAGCCCCAAACACGCTCCATTCATCCAGCTGCAAATCCATTTACATGCCACTGCTGCTCCAGCTGCTTGAGCAATTCATTCGCCCTGTGAATTTCTGCTTACCTGACAACAGCACAAAACGGACTGGTTTATATATATGCATATATAAATACGACATATACATTTAGCCAGATGATCCCAAAATCCAGGAGGTTTACCTGGATTTCCTGGTAAATCCACAAAGCCTGTACATACTGCGGGAACCACGTTTTCTTAGCTTCAGATTTTGTTCATCAAATGACATAAGCAGGAAGGCAGTTGCAGCTCATACATGCACCCAAGCCATACTCGGCCTGCCCGTTCCTCCAGTCTCATCGTGCTCATGCACTGGATATAACCCACTTTTATCTCTGCACAAACTGTCCAGCCAAGCACCCTGGTCCCCATCTGTTTACAATATGCAGGTCGATATAAGACTCTTTTCAGCCCAACCATGCCAAGTCTGGGGTTACCATGCAGCTCAGGAGCACATCACTTCAGTATGGACTGGCTGAGCACACCACTCCCATGCATGACATGCATCACAGCCCTTCCACAGCAGCAGGGAGCTGAAACAGCAGCATCCCCTCCAAAACAAAACCGGGGCAGGCTAGCAGGATAAACCAGGGGCTGGAAGAGGTTGACTAGGGTTGTTTCAGATAGGTGTGAAGTATGCAATTGAGTCTACACTGGTCCAGAAAGCCTGTAAGCAAGAGGAGAAGATGGTTTGGTGCCTGAGGTTTGGTGAGCTTTTATACACAGCGCTGCGTCAGAAAACCTGTGTGGTGTTCATGGGGAAACTCGCAGATTCATCCCATGCTCAGGATGTGGAGCTGCAGCAAAGTTGCTACAGGGGTATAAATAACAGCTTGGGTTAAAAGGGCATCGAAATTCCAAGGGATGAGCTGGAAGGGGAGCATTTGCTCAGCTTTCGCTATGGCGTACCAGCACGGTTATCAGTAACGCGCTTCAGGGAGGTTTCTCATATAAATCTGTCACTTGGAGAACCACCTAAATCAGCATCACATGCAAAGTTTAATATCGCTTCAGAAATAGAAAACAGAGGGAAAAAGGTTTAAAGAAATAGGATTGAGTAAACAGAACTTAAGGAAACAGAGAACCAAGTTCATCCATTTCCCTGAGACCACCTGAACGCAGAGCAGTGGGATTATTTTGTTTGGAAGGCTTACAAATGCAAGTTTATTGTTGTATCCCGTTTCCATGACTGCAAAGAGTTGCTTATGTTTTGAATGATCATCCATGTTTCTATCTTTATAACTCTCCTATTAAAATATAGAACAGCTGCTGCCCCAGTCAGCTGTTCAGCATATGGAGCCCACCAGGGACAAAGCCCACTGTTAATACGGAGAATTATTTTTAACGCCCTCACATTTCTAAACCTCACCATCATCTCAGCAAAATGGCACGCTTCCACACTCCCCAGCTGGGGAAACACCTGCGTAATACAAAACTGAGCTCCGCTGCATCTGGTACAAAATCCAATTTTATTTCATCTGGCCAGCAGGAAAAGTTACCAGCCCTGGTGAACAGAAACGGGGCAAAAAGTTAACTGCGTCCTGCATCTGGGGGGAGGCAGCTGTCTAGTTAAGTTGTTTATACTGCAAACATTTTTGTATATATTAGGAGGAAGGAGAGCTGTTTAATAAAATGGAGATGGCTTAGAGTTGCCAAAGCAAATTTGAAGGACAGAGTGCAAAAGCTCTTGTTATTTTTATTTTTATTTTTTTTGCATGGGAAAAAACACAGTTCTATTTTATATTGATTTAGGCTACACACGTTGGAGTTCTTGTTTTAAAGAGGGAAATAAGTTATCTCAAAGTTAATTCCTCCTAGATCATCCCGCTCGTGGTATATATCTGCTCAGTAGAAAGAGCTGCAAGCATTACAGCAACCGCTGCCGCACCACTAACACCAAGAGGCAGCAGAGGTGTCCCCGGCGTCTCAGAACACGTAGATAATGGCACTGGGGCTTCGTGGGTAGGATGTGGAGCAATGCATCTTACAGACTGGACTTAGATGAGCTGCAGGTTTTGTTTGTAGACATGGTTACGAACCGTTCCCACTCATTTGAGCTGGAAATCGCTCGCTTCCCGATCCTGAACCCCCACAGCCCCAAAAAGGACACCGTGCTCTGTACTTCTGCTTCCTCTCAGCAACACACACAGATGATCAATATGTTTATTTTCACCTATCATATATAACCACAGAGTGCACATTCAAAAAGGGAAGCGTTCCCACTGCTTCAGCTCAGAGCTTTGAAGTGAAAGGTGCAGCTCTCAAGCAAGACCCCACTGGCAGTGCCATCCTTGGAGAAGCTCATTGAGCCAAGCAGCCCCAGCACCAGAGCAACACAAAGAGCCTCAGCTGCTCCTGCCCTGTAAATGCACACACTGGTGCAGTTTACTGCTGTTTTAATGAAGCACTCGTTGTACACCCCCCGCCCCAGCCTCAAGAGGTACTACCTAAAACCTCTGCAGATCTGGTACAGAAAAAAACTCTAATCACTATCCCCAGACATACATTTAAGTAAGTGCACAGAAACAAGTAGACAACACTTCCAAATTTAACAGGCTGCCAGCCACCCCAACGCAGCAAACCCAACCCAACTGTTGGGTTGACAACAGTAAGATAGGTATCCTCTTTAAATCTTAAGATACAGCCATGGAAGTTTGCGCAGACACCTCAAGGTCTGAATCCTGCCAGTGTGACTTGACAGACATCTGAATTTGCAACCACCTCCCCTTAGAGGTCACATTTGCTTGCACTCTGAATGTCTCGTGCAAAATATAGGAGTGTTTCCTATGCAGAACATACAGAACACCCAAGTGGGAAGTCAGAGAGTGAAATCCTCACAGGTGGCATGGAAACTAGGAAAACAAACAGATTTTGGAAGTCCAGAGCAAGGGCTGCAGAGGGGAAGCCAGTATACCAAAGCAGAAGGGTAAAATGCATTACTAAAATCAAGTCATCGTCCGAGAAGCTGAGGTTGTATAAGAATGAGGAAAAAATAAGAGGCCAAAAGAGCAACTCACCAACACATGGACGGGCAAACCCAGTCTCCTCCAGGCTCAGAAGAGGCAAGGAGCCCCCAGAAGGCAGATGTGGCCAAGACATGACCCACATAATGAGGGGAACAACCAAAACAACACCAGAGCAGAAAAATGAAGTCATGTGGCACACATGGAGGAGAAGCCACTCCAACTGCAACAAGTGAGCAGTGGAGGACCCCAAGCTGATCACACTCTCCTGGGAGGGCAACACTGATATAGAATCACAGAATGGTTTGGGTTGGAAGGGACCTTTAAGATCATCTAGTTCCAACCCCCTGCTACAGGCAGGGACACCTCCTTCTAGACCAGGTTGCTTACAGCCTCATCCAGCCTGAACTTGAATGCTTCCAGAGAGAGGACATTCGCAACCTCACTGGGCAACCTGTTCAGTGTCTCACCACTCTCACAATAAAGAATTTCTTTCTAATATCTGGTCTAAATCTACCCTCTGACAATTTAAAGCCATTTTACTTTGTCCTGTTGCTACCTGCCCTTATAAAAAGTCCCACCCCAGCTTTCCTGTAGGTCCCTTCAGATACTGGAAGGCCACTATAAGATCTCCTTGGAGCCTTTTCTTCTCCAGGCTGAAGAGCCCCAGCTCTCTCAGCCTGTCCTTGTAGGGAACAACAGTTCAGCAGAAAACCCCAGCTTCCAAAAGCAGCTCCAGCACCAGGAATGACTGGAGAGGCCACATCCATCATCTGTATCAGAGTCGAGTTTGGGGAGCAGCAGTCACACACAGCTCAGCCGAAGTCACAAAAGCATTAAGCCAACTCAGATTGTATTTTGCAGGGACTGTCACCTCCTCCCTAAAAGTCACAGTTTTAAAGCAGTTATGTAAAAGAAGATGCTCCTCTGATTTGGGAGAGCAGAAATAGGCGTTTTGTGAGAGAAAAGCTGTGAGCAGAGTCCTATATTTCTTCCCAGATGAAAGGCAGTAGGAGCCAGAATGTTGTAAATAATGGCATTTCTAGGAAAACCACCTCTAGACACTTATCAGACATGAACCAACCCTCAAAGTGATTTGAAGTCCTGGGCCAAAGTTTGCAATCACTTCTTTCTTTCCCTGCAATGAACCTGGCTCCAGACAACCTGGAAGTGGTGAAATTTAAAACTGCCCCAAATTTAAACGCAGACATACAGCATACCAAGATTTCAATTCAACGTGATTGAAATCAGAAAATTTTTTACAAGGCCTACCTTCTGTAATGGTACTAATAGGGGATAAAACAAATGTTATCCATCGATACTAAAGACTAGGATATCAGTATCTGCAGAGAGATCTAGATAAATTAGAGAGCTGGTCAGTCACTGACCATGTGAAGTTTAACAAGAGCAAGTGCCAGATTCTGCACCTGGCTATAGATACAGACTGGGGGTGAGATGCTGGAGAGCAGCCCTGCTGAAAAGGATCATAGAATCATACAATGGCCTGGGTTGAAAAGGACTACAATGATCAGCAGGGGGGTTTCAACCCCCCTGCTATGTGCAGGGTCGCCAGCCACCAGACCAGGCTGCCCAGAGCCACATCCAGCCTGGCCTTGAATCCCTCCAGGGATGGGGCTTCCACAGCCTCCTTGGGCAACCTGTTCCAGTGTGTCAAGGGGGATCTGGGGGTCTTGGCTGACAGCAAGTTGAAGGTGAGCCAGCAGTGTGCCCAGGCAGCCACAAAGGCCAACCACATCCTGGGGCGCATCAAGCACAGCACTGCTAGCTGGTCAATGAAAGGGACTGTCCCACTCTACACTGCACTGGTGTGGCCTCACCTCACCTCACCTCACAACTGTGTGCAGTTTGGGGTGCCAAAGTACAAAAACGGTCAGGTTGGATATCAGGAAAAGGTTCTCCACCAGGAGGTGGAACAGGGTCCCCAGGGCAGTGGCCGTGCCACCAAGCTGCCGGAGTTCAAGAAGCATGTGGACATACAGTCTGATTTTTGGGTGGTCCTGTGCAGACACAGGAGTTGTACTCAATGATCCTAACGGGTCTTCCAACTCAGGATATTCTATGATCTGCTTATTTTTCAGGCACTTCAAGTTAGCACTATTCCACAGTCCCTGGGAAACAAAAAAAGCCACATTCACTCCTAGCACCCATCTCCTCCATGCTGCGTTACTGCCTTTCCCTGCAGGAAAGATTTCCAAAGTCTTCTGTTCCACAGGAGCTCTAAAAGCTGGCAGAGGTGGATGGGCAGTGGAAAACATGAAGCACCGTGCCTAGCGCTCGCTGTGAGGCCAGCAAGTTTGCACTGCAAATCAAACCCTGAGGACTGAAATGGTAACATGAGACTTCATCGGGGTCAGAAGATTTCTGCCTCTGCACTGGTATGCTGGGGAGGGAAAGACCCAAATTATATGGTGAACTTTTCCAACAGAGCACTAAGATTTCATGGACTAGTAGTCCATGTAGTAGCAGTTGTTTCTAATCTGTTACACAAAGGCTACAGTTCCTACTGTTTTCTGCAAATGCAGAGCAGATCAAGTTGATGGATGCTTATGTCTTATTGCAAACCAGACTCCCGCATCATTTTCCCCATTAGTGCTGGGAATGGTTTGCAGGAGCAGAACACTTTGAGAGCCCCCTCCATCTCAGAGCAGACCTGTTGGGGTTCTCACTTGTATTAGGAAGCTGCCCCTCTCCAACAGCCCTTTCTTCCCTTCTACACAGTACAGGCATTGCTGGCTGTTAAAATTTACATCATAGCAGCTTGAAACTTGCCAAATTCTATCCGAAATATTTTTAAGGAATGTTTTCTTGCTTGGTTTAGGATTTTCCCCCTTGTTTCTGGAGTTAGCTGAAATTAAAACGAGGCTGCAGTAATGCTGTGACACTAATGCAGAGCTTCCATTTGTGCTTTGCATGCAAACAAAAATCTTAGAAACTGAAGAACCACGTTCACACCATGGCAAAGATAACATTAAAGCCCTGAAAGATAAGATGCACACACTATCTACATATGATACATCCCTGCAGTGCTGACAGGCAAAGTGAGGATTCTGCTGGTACCAGCATCTCACTCAAATCCACACCCTGCAAGGTACCGAGCTAACTAACACACGTTGCTAACCTTGCTGGTATTTGGCCTGTTCTCCTCCTAGCACAGAATTACCATTGGAGTAATTTTCCATCTTCAAATAAATGGAGACATTTCAGGGGACCCCACCATACATCTGTGACTTGCCTACCTGCTGGGTTGCAGGATGGATTCACCCTGCACTGCAGCGTGCTCTCACCCGAGCTCACATCCCTGCACCGCTGTCACACACCTGCAGGGATGATCTCCATCTTGGGGCAGAAATGCTTCTGTGGAACAAAACGTTTCTTTGCCCTCAGGGTTACCCAAATTTGCATACTTTGGGGCACTCGGGATTAAGAGATTCTGCCCTGTTTTCTCTCAACCGCCATCACCGTAGCCCAAAACCCAGTGCTTCAGGGTAAAAATACACTGTCCAGATGTTTAGAAAGATCGGCCTTGTTCTGCAAGTTAGATGATGCTTTCAGGCAGTGTGGGATACTTGGTGATGGGCTGAAGGGGTGGGAGGTGGGGGTGGATGTCTTTCTCCTGCCGCAGGCTCGATAGTCTCCCTGGATCAGCCGTGCAACTTGGGGCATTTTGACAGCTGCTTCCTGAGGTTGCCTGGAGTCCCAGAAAGGATGTAAAATATTTGTAGTAATTCCCTGAACAAACCCAAGAGGCTTCCTCGAAGCAGAGCCCTCCGCTCTGTTGACTCGCACTTTTTAAAGGTAATATAAATTCCACTTACACGGGTTTGTTTTGATGTTGAAAATTGGTCTCCATAGACATGGTTGAAACCATGCCCTGGAGCGCCGAGGCCGGAGCCAACAACCACACAGCCCTTCCTTCATCAGCACAGAGCCCAGGAGGTTTGAAAGGTGTAAATGCCACCACAGGGGGACCAAGGAGAGGCCAGGGGACCAAGGGGAGACAGGGCACTGTGCCCCCACCACATCCTTTGTCACTCCCCCACCACAGCCACATCCCACTGCTCACACATTTCCTCTACCGAGCATAAACAAGCAGGCAAAAAGCCCCAGAGAGCCTTCAGGAAACCTAAAAACATTTTTTTATTATTTTCAAAAGCTCACCCTGTATTGCCCCAGAGCAGCTGCCTCGAAGGCTAACGCAGTGAGGATTGCAACTGCCAAGCAGAAACAGCAATAAAAAAATGTAAGGGTGAGGCAAACGGGGAACGCATGGAGAAGAGACAAGTAGAGATTTTTATATGGAAATTCATATCGAGGGCAGCATTCCTGCCTAACACAAGCTTTTTAATACCTCTGGATGCAAGCCTGAAGCCTAAATACAGCGAGGTCTGATGCTACAGTATTATTTAATGCAGTGATGCTGAGAATTTTGCAAGTGCTACAGGTTTCCTCAGCACCAAAAGCCACCCAGAACACCACCACCACAAATCCCAAGAGGCCAAAATACTCAGTCCACTGTCAGGATGCACAGGCTGGTTTCTCCAAGGCCAGCTTGACACTAAGCACAGCACAGGGTCATTGCAAAAGTGACACTGGCAGATGGCGCTGGGCACGTCGCCCAGGTCAGCAGTGACAGGTAGGAGCTCACAGAGTGCTGTGCAGAACAGCTCATCTTGTGGATGCTGCAGCTGCCAAAGCTGGTTGCTGCTTCATTTCTGAGTCACGCCAATTCCTCCCATACAAAATTAAGCTGTTTTGAGGCTCTCTCTCCTTTTACACATGGGATGTGCAGCAGCATGTGCTTCCACTCATTCTTTTCACCTCTCCCTTACAAGGGCACCTGTTTCGCTTTACAGGCTCACATCCCTTCACAGCACTTCTAACTATAAAAGGGACCACTCAGCAAAATAACACCTCACCTGAGTGCAGAACAGAGCCCTCAGTGCCATGCAGCCCAGCTTTGCAGGGACACCAATCTGACAGCAAAGCACATAATACCTGATTGCTCGGATGCATCCATTGCACTGCAACACGCTTCCTCCCTTTTGGGGCTACTCTGGGTTCATTAAATCCCATTAATTTATTACATGTGCCAACAGCATCTCCTAGAAATAAATAAATGAGCTGTTAGGATTAAAAGCTTAAATATCAAGACCATCCCGGTCAGCTCCTTGTTAAAAAGGCAGACACCAAATGGAAAAAAAGCCCAATAAACTAAAAAGACTCCAAATTCCTCATTTGTTTACTTATCTGACTGTATATTAGTAATTTCAGTCTAACACAGGCCTGCTTAGGTGCCAGATCTCATTTGCAGCTCTGTCAAAGGCAAGAGCAGCTTCCAAGCTTAACTGTACACAAGTATCAGCCAACTATATATGTTATAGTCAATTGTGCCAAAAAATTAGATCCAATATAATGAGAAATACCTACAGTTGTCACTGGTTAGCACGGCAGGGAAATCAGCTGCTGATGTGACAGGCCATGTCAAATTGTAAGCACAATTAAAACCACACACTTGCCCAGCTAGAAAGGCAAATGTATTTTAAGGAGACCTCAATTTCTGCGTTGAAGTTAATCTTGGCACATCTCTGAATGCACCAAAAAGATGGACAGGCATAAATGGACATTTGTGTGCACAGTGATGCCATTATTGCAAGGTAGCTCACAACATACCTCAAAATCCTGTAGCTGCAGCTCTGAAGCCAGGAACTGAAGCACAACAGTGGAAGCTCCAAGCAGGGCTATGGAAGTTGAACATCTGTTTGCTGCAAGCCAGAAATAACAAACACCAGAGATCAAAATTAGGAAGATGGAGGCAATTATACGCAGATCTTGCCCACGCAACCAGTTTGTACCAAGCTAGATCTCAGATCTGCAGTGTGGGCTTTGGGGAGGCATCCTTCCTTTTTCTTTTTTCTTCCCTACATCTGAAGTCCTTCCTTCACTGATGGCTGCAGCTGCTCTTGCTGCATTAAAAATTTCATATATTCTTCTACACGTTTCAGGTCCCCAAATGCATTTGCCTATTCCTAGTTTTAAAAGAAACCCTTACAGCCATTAACATCTATCACTATTAATGTTTTTACTAACAATTCTGGCATCTTTTGAGCTAGTTACAGCTTGCATAAGTAGCCACATAAACTAAATACCACATACCTAACTCCTTTAGGAAACTTGCTTTCAACAACACAGCAACATGCAAGTATAACTATAGGAAGTATTGATGGGATTTATAATTGGACCTTTGCAATATTTTTTCTCCTCAAACACACACAAAAAAATCAGTCCTAAATGTTTTACTGCCTTTCTTCATCCATCATCTTATAGCAGTAGTTCTACCTTCTGATCAGGAGACCTAGATCAAACTAGCTCTTACCACATGCCCAAGAAGTTAAGGTTTGGGGTTTTTTCTCCTAAGCAAAATACAATAAAAATCAACATAAACATGTAGGGGGTCCCAGGAGTCATTTTTGAAGAAATAAGTTTAATTCAAATCTATCAGTCTTTCGTATTTGTTTGTAGTTAAACAAGAAAGCTTTATGTTATGGCTTGAACCAGCCCTGCCAGAAATCAATAACATGTCACAATGAGAGAATGAAGCTTACATGCTGGAAATGGATCAAGGACATGGCATAGGATGACAAACTGCTGGATCATTAGCTCTTAATTTAAGCTTAGACCTTCTTTTTAAGGCAAGTAGATGGGAACAGTAAACAAAACCCATATCAATCACCACATACATGCAGTTTCCAACTCCTATTTATAGTTTTTCTTTGAAATTAAAGAGAAAAATGCAAACCATCATGCCAAAGTGGAAAGAGAGGGAATGGGGAAGGCTGCTGCTTTATTTCAAGTGTGCTGTCCATCATGCTCATAGCATTGATGTAAGCTCCAAGTTTGTCAGTGTCCAAAGTTTCAGTCTTGCCAGTTAAAAAAAGACTTGCCTTGCATTTTACAAAGAGCAAGTATAAAAATGTTTCAGTGGCTAAGATGCTTCAAAAATAAAAGTTAAAGTACTCCTGCCTGATATGAAAGCTTAAGTAATCATTAAATTGCTATTTCAAAATGCCACATCCACAGCTAAATATTCATAACTGGCTTTTCAACTAAATAGATTAGAAAAGTTCCAAGTTTATCCCTTCAATTGCTTTCATTGCAACATCTGGCACACAGATCAGTCACAGTTCACATTCAACCCATACTCCACTGCCAACCTGAGCCACACCATCAGTCCCCATTGCTGCCCTCCTCCATCCCCTCAGCTTGTTTAATTGCCACCCACCTCTTTCACTCATCCATGTGGAGGCAAGCTAAGTTCTTCCCTGGTGTTAGAAGCATTGTTAACTCAGTTTTGAGAACAGGTAACTACAGTCATCTCATACTGACAGAGGACTTCTGTGTTTCTCTGTTAGATTCTAGCTGTTTGCTTTTGTTTCCTGGTGTTTATGTTTGTTTGTTTGTTTGAAGGACACACTGAGTGCTTAGAATTCACTTAAATGCCTGAAAAGGCTTAAAATTACACCTCTAGGTCCTCCTTTAAGCCATGAGCTAGCAGCTCTTGAGCACTCTCACTGCACAGACACAAAAGAGACTAACACCATCTCTTGTAACCATTGTGAACTTTATCATTTGTGTGGATTTCCCCTCTCTCTTTAAGTAAAGATTTTTAATTTTTTCTTTCCTGTGCCATTCGTTCTTCCCCACCATTTAAAAGTTACCCGTGAGTATTTTGCTTCACAGTACTAAATAGGCAAGCTGTGGATTCATCTCAAGGATTAGAGACCTATGAAGTAATATATAATGAAAAGCAAACTGTTGGTTTCTATTATTCCACAAACATTCGGTGCACCCCCAAGTTTCCAAGCGAGCTGTGGTGGGGACGTGTGGGCAGCAGCCATGCTCTGTGGGGCTGCCAGGGCCTGGCCTTTATACCACCAGCTCCTCTGGTCAGCTAACCAGTGCCATCGCATGGCAGAAAATTAAATAGACAAAGATGCACAAAACTCATTGTCTTCCTCTATCCGGGGAGCTTTCTGCAAGTTATCACAGGGTATTCTCAGTTTCTTCATCATGGATAAGTAACGTCTTCAGGAAAGAGAAACCTTCTCCTCACAAAAGGATGTTTTCAAAACCCCTCTGATCTCTGCATGGCATTCTCTCCACCAGAATTTGCAACAGCAAGGGAAGGGGACTTGCAAAACAGGAATGATGGCACAATCTGAGACCTACAGGACCAGGCCACACTGAGTTGGTGCTTGCAGGGATTGGGTCTCCAACTCTATCAGATCTAGACAACTAGTCTCCCATCTTCACATCTAGTGAGATTTGCCCAGATTTTCACAAGTTATTACACACATGCATTTCTCCCTACTCTGTGACATACCTCCCTTTCCCAGCTCGAGTGCCCTTTTCAGTGACAAAAAAAATGTGGTACAAGTGTCTGGGGCCTACCTACTTGGTGCTGTGCTCAGCCCAACCCCAACCTCCTTCCACAGCTCGGTACCCATCTACAAAGCACGCTTACCACATCCAAGACATTACCAATACTTAACAGAAATCTTTGCAGATGCTATATCAAGGATTTCCTACAAGTATATTTAGTAAGTAAATATACATGCAGCAATTACTTTTCACCCACCACCTCAAAACCAAGCAGTAGTCACCGGCACTACGTCTCTTAAAGCGTCAGATTAAGTGAACTAAGGGAATTTCAGCTGCCAAGGGACCCAAACCCACAGCTAGCAGAAACTGTTACAACCCCACTGAAATTCAACAGCTTGTGCAAGGATGTTCACATTTCTGGAAAGAATTGCAAACATCAAGTCCACTTCCAAACAGCAGAGGCTGTTTTCTACGAGTACATGTAACCATTTCTGTCAGCACAAGCCTGGCACCCCCTCATCCCACAGAACCACAGCTGTGATCTCACATTAACACGTTTTTGAGAGGTTCAGTGCGCTGCTACAGAGCCCCTGCATCTCAGTATACCAGCTTTCACTAAACATCCTCGGATTGAAAGATCACTCCTATCATACGCTTCTGCTGAGCTCGCTTTGAACCTGCCAGAAGGCTATAACAGACACAGATGCTCAGGTTAGCTTGTTTCTTTTCCATGAGGCCTATTTCAAAGCAGTCTGCTGCAAAAGCCTCTTGTCACACACATCACTAGGATGCCCAGGCTGAAAATAGACTGCAGAAAAGGTATGAAAAACTACACATATCTGTTACAATGGTTATACG
Source organism: Pavo muticus (assembly GCA_016647715.1). Classification (NCBI taxonomy): domain Eukaryota; kingdom Metazoa; phylum Chordata; class Aves; order Galliformes; family Phasianidae; genus Pavo; species Pavo muticus. Next base: position 367,751 of record JACDJE010000315.1, on the reverse strand, counting down.
ATAGACCTTATGTAAACAGAGACTATATATGTGCATTCCTACATACATGGCTCAACTGTTAATTGAATTGTTGATCTGCAATTGTGGATTTTCTCTTAAGTAAGTGCTACTTTTGGTTTGGTTTTGTTGTTTTGTTGGTTTTTCCTTTTTTTTTCCCCACAGGTTGCTTTCATATAGCTAGGCTTCTGCAATGGATTTCACTTTCAAGAAGGAAAAAAATATATATATAATTTCATGCTGTAATTATTTAAGGAGCTCAGTTTAATCTTATGCTGTAGCGTGTAAACATAAGCCTGGGGAAAGTAGTACTATAAGAAGGCATCCGTAAAAGCATGCGTGCAAAATAGTAACTGGAGCACCTAGCATGAAGGACTTACATTTTATCATCTGTGGTGGTGAAATCTTACTCGTACAAATCTTCATAAGCATTAAAGGCCACATGTGTTTTCTTACTATACAAAATGCTTCTCCCTGGAGACCCATCTCCTCTAAAAGAGGTGGTTTGATGTACAATTACATGAATTAAGTAAGAAACTGATTATCGTTAATGCTAAACATCCGGTGGCAGCTGCTGGTGCTCAGTACTAGAAGACCAAGCTGTTAGGTTCTACTTGATCTTTACAGTGCTACTGTTGTTGATAGAGGTATAAAGGAGGAGCAGCGGCACTTTATTCTGCTTTTCTCTTCTTCAGCTCTGGGGAGGCTGCTGAGACCCTGGAGCAGCCTGAAGCAGCGCAATAGCCAATATCCCAGCTGCAAGTTCATGCTGGCAGATGGAGGGAAATGGCATTTACACTGAAGATGCCTTTTTCCTTTCTAATCATGAATATCCTTACACAAGCAATTCCTGTGCCCAGTCGAGGAAAAAAGATTCTCTACAATTGTAACTCCTTGTAGTACTCACGCTGACTCCTGATAGTGCTGAACATCCAAAACTTGTGCTGAAATGTCTGGGACAGTGCATGCTCAGTGCTGCCAAATCGCTGGGTGAAGAAGAGGAGAAACCAACAGAGAGGGAGTTTCCTGTTGGGCTGTGTGATCTCTGAGCAGAGGAAATACATACATCCTGAAGCTGCTAATGGCTTCTTTAGGATGTAATGTCAGATTACTATCAGTGCAATTATAATTACAGGACAGAGTATATAGTGCAGGCATTATGAAAGACTTTGAAATAGTTACAGAAGGAATTTCTAAAGGAGCAATGTGATTACATTTCTGCAAATTATGGAGGCAAAGTTTTCAAAAGAAGCAAAGCAATCCTTACTCTTAAATACCACTAAAAAAAAAAAAGAGTGGTAGAGAGTGGATTTTGAATGTTCTGCTCTGTGGAGATGTGCTGGGTATGATGGCATGATGGGAACAACACCTCAAGGAAGACTTTCAGTGCATCTTCTCACTCCAAGCTCACTTTTGGTGGGGCTTGTCTAAGGACAGCTGGCCAACCTAATGGAAAGGTTACTGAGAGATAAACACCTGCTTGGGTAATCTGGGTGAGATATATAAGTGTGTGTGTGTATATATATAAAATGAATCTATTTTGGGGGGAGGGGATTTTAGTCTTAGGCAAAAGGAGCGTATGTCTACTCCCAACGCTGATGTGTACAATTTTAATTAGCATTTTGAGTTGTCCTCAGGACTCTGGATGGGCACACTTACAATACAACAGCAAAGAGAAATCTATCTCCACATGTGCTGTCACCAGAGCTGAGATTAGCTTTTATTTACGACTGCTGAACATCTGTGGGTAGGGTGTTGGCAGCAGCGGTCCTTTGGCTCCAGAGCTTGTTGTTTCCTCTTGACGAGGAGGAGTCCATGTGTGCTAGCCTTCAGAGCATGGTATATGGACCAGCAATTTGCCATGCTATGCTGCTTTAGGAAGATAATGATGGGTTACATAGTCAGGAAAGAGTGGTTTTCCCAGGTGAGACCTGAATGAGAGAATCTGCAAATGTTAATTGTATAAAGCGATCTTGTCAGTGTAGTCTCCTATGTGCAGTTCTCTTCAGTATGAAAAGACGAATCATGTGTGAAACAGGACTGAAAAAATACCTTGCAGGTATTTTGTGACTTCTGGGATGCTGGTGGGTGGTTCAGGAGCTGTAGTTTTGAAGGTGAAGTGCAAGATATATGCTTACTTCTGGTTTACTGGCATCTGCAGTGTGTAACCATAGATTTGGAAGAAAACCACATCTCCTGTCCTGAGCCCAAACTAGATGAGGAAATGGGAATGGAGAGGCTAGAAGTGATCTGTGTTCTTGGGGGGCATATATGCTACTGTAAGTCAAATTAAATTTATTTTTTCTTCTTGAAGCATGAATTTTGCATGACTGCTTCTTAGTTTAAAGGCTCTGTTGCATTCTCACGTTGTTCTGAGGTCTTTCTTACAGAAACAAGTTTCAACTATGCTATGCGACTGATGACTGAAGTTAGGAGGACAAACTGTCACCGTTTCTTTCACACAGAAATGATAGAGATGAAGTGACAGACATTTGGAGCTAATCCTGTTTATTGTTGACAGGGGAAGCGTTCATGAGAAGAGAACCACTTTTCACACTAATTCATCCAACTTGTGTAGGATGGATAACGCCTCCTAGATGAGCTTCACTTCTACATTGCTTCTATGCAATCCTTACGCACCCCTCCTCCAGGCCTTCATGATTCTTCTTTCTAAACTCTCTAGCTCTGTTCTGTTAAATCTCAACAAACATTACTTCGTGTTCACCTACAAAATGCCACCTCAATGTCTCTTCTTTGCTTCTCACTTGTAATTTGCAATTCTCTGCTTTAAGTGTGTTGGCTTCCCTGTAATTTAAGCTTTAAACGCCTGAAGTAACTGTCTCTTGTTCTTAACAACAGAGAAGACTGTGTTGCTTCTGTCCTTTATGTTATATGAATGCTTCCATCCCCTCACAAAATGAATTACGTTATTATAACATGACAGAGTTTTGAACACTGACTTGTCACGAGAATAGCAATTTTAATGAGTAATAATGACAAAAATCTTTCAGAGAAGTCGGCAGAAGAGCAAGTGTGAATGCAGGAAAGCCTGACGAACGCTCTTCTCTGCCACCTGATGTGCTTTAATACTAAAATAGAGCTGCAGCGGTGGGCTCCGGATCTGGACAAAACCACGGGGAATCCCACCTCCTCGCGCTGCCGTGGGTGCGGCCCTGCCCGGCCGCCGTACCCGGCGGAACTCCGCCAGGAAGCGCGGCGATGCGCTCACACGGCGGAATCGAAACGAAACCGCCGGGGCGAGAGCCAACCCGCTTCGGGCTTACTGCGCGGCAGCCCGCCCCCGGCCCCTCTAGCAGCCAGTAGGTTCCCGGCTGCCGCCGAGGTGCCTGCCCAGCCCCGGCGCGATGGCCGCCGCCACGAGTTGTCGGCGCGCTGCGCTCGGCGGTTTGTCCGTCGGAGCTGTCAGCGGTCGGGCCGTGACGCGATGGCGGCGCTTCCTGCTGCCTGGCGGCGGGCCGCGGCTGGTGTCCGCCCGCAGTGCGGCGGCAGAACCCGGGCCCTGCTGTGCCGTGACGGTGGATGTCGGAGGCAGGTGAGGGGTCGGTGTGGTGGCGGCTGCGCGGGGCCGCGTCTCTCGGCTGGAAGAGCTGTGAGGCAAAAGCGCTTTGGAGCGCAGCCTTTGGGCCTTTCTGTACGTAATGAGGCCTCAGATATCAGTACGAACTGCGGGCGTCGTCCTTCCGAATGGATGCCGCGGGTGCATGTGTGGTGGGTTTGCAGTCGTTGTCAGTACGGGGTTATTTCTTTCAACAGGAAGATGGAGCTGTCTTCTGGAAAACTTGCCAGGTTTGCTGATGGAGCTGCTGTCGTTCAGGTAAAAACAGCCTCGGGTGTGGGAAGCTTCACATCTTAGTGGGACATCAGGGTGTGCAAAGGAGCAGTGGGCCTCAAGGAGCAATGTATTCCCTAAGGGGTGTTGGGCTGGCTGTTACGGGAAGGGAGGGGGCAGGCTCCTTTTTCTGAATGGTTGCTGCTGCAAAGCATGGAATGATGTGAGGTTTTTTTCCTACAGAGAATGTTTTAAACTAGAATTTTAATATCTGATTAAGTTTGGGACTTTAAATGCTAACTGGCAGGTAATCTCAATATGTTTTTCCTTCATCCAGCTAGGTGACACGGCAGTAATGGTCACAGCAGTCAGTAAAACCAAACCTTCTGCATCTCAGTTCATGCCGTTAGTGGTAAGTTCTAATGACAAAACTTGTTTTCTGGTGGTCAGTGGCAGCCTTAGCTGCACAAGTCGTTGAACAGAGAGCTCAAGATACTGAGGGAAGCAAAGAAGGCAAGCAGCAGAGTACAGAGTTGGGTTTCAGTATAGAAGTCTATGATAAAATTATTACATCTATGGATGAAAGATGAGCCATAGACACTGTCTGCCTACCAAAAGCCTTTTAGATTTGGATGCCTGCTGCAACAGTAGGCTTCAAACATTATATTTTAGATGTGTGGAAAAGCTGTTTGAATTGTGACTCTTGAAGGGTTATTAAGGGTTAAGGATTCATATTCTAACTTGTGGCTGATTAATAGTAAATTTTTCAGGGGATCTATCTTGGGACATTGCCTGTTTGATACTTGTATCCGTGACCTGGAATTAATGCTCATCACTCAGGGTGCAGTTGATTCAGCACTGACCTTGCTCTGAGCACGATATTGGACCACAGACCTTCTGAGGCATCCCTTCTAGCTTGAGTGATTCCGTAGCTCTGAAATTAGTGGCCCGTTGTCTTTAAGAATCCTGCTTTTGTTTTTTAAAAGGTTGACTATCGTCAGAAAGCTGCAGCAGCAGGAAGAATTCCAACAAACTATCTAAGAAGAGAACTTGGCACTACTGATAAAGAAATTCTTACAAGCAGAGTAATAGGTAGGCTGCAGTCATTTTATTTGCAGTACCTTAAAATACTTTATCACATCACATATGTTTGAAAAGAGGCAGTAATTTATAACCGTGTCTTGCAAAGTTGATTGTTTCTGCAGTAATATCAGGGGAAAAAAAACAAAATTGCTCATATTAAAGTTTAACAGGGCTAATTTAAGAAATTATGTCAGCTGGGGCTTTTTGCACATATTTCTTTATATGTGTGTCTGGATCTTGAATGTCCATGTTGGCACCTCTGAGATTATTGTACCTAAGTTCTCATCCTAATGAGAGGTCACCTCTCCCGTTGCACATCTGTTCGGAGAGATTGAAAGAACAAACAAGGTAAACTGAAAAGAACTTAGACACCAACTTACGGAATGGTATGTGTCCAGTCTGTGCCTCTTGATTCTGCTTCAGAAGTCATTTCTACCACGGATAAAGATTATTTCATGGATAAAATAATGCCTTTGAAATTCAGCATTTACGTAAAACTGATGTCAGATGCATCAGCATTTTAAGACTGCACTTTTGAGTTGAGAAGAACTCTAAGGGCTGGGTTGTTGAAGTTTACAGCTAAAATTAAGAGCATCTAGGCATCTTGGAAGTAACACACATGCTTTTGTTGTTTTACGTTGAGGACTGTATCTTTTTCATGTCTCTTCATTAGAGGCACTTCTGGTAATGAGATTATCTTTATTGATGACCTGGATGAGGGCATTGAGTGCACCCTCAGTAAGTTTGCAGATGACACCAAGCTGGCAGGAAGTGTCGATCTGCCTGAGGGTAGCGAGGCCCTACAGAGGGATCTGGATAGCTGGGCTGAAGCCAATGGGATGAGATTCAACAAGACCAAATGCTGGGTCCTGCACTTTGGCCACAAGAACCCCAGGCAACGCTACAGGCTTGGGGCAGAGTGGCTGGATGGCTGTGTAGAGGAAATGGACCTGGAGGTGTTGATTGATGCTAGACTGAACATGAGCCAGCAGTGTGCCTGGGTGGCCAAGAAGGCCAATGGCATCCTGGCTTGTATCAGAAATAGTGCGACCAGCAGGAGCAGGGCAGTAATTGTCCCCCTGTACTCTGCTCTGGTGAGGCCGCACCTCGAGTGCTGTGTCCAGTTTTGGGCCCTTCACTAAAGAAAGACATCGAGGCCCTGGAGCGTGTTCAGAGAAGGGCAACAAAGCTGGTGAGGGGTCTGGAGCACAGGGCTTATGAAGAGTAGCTGAGGGAGCTGGGATTGTTCAGTCTGGAGAAGAGGAGGCTCAGGGGAGACCTTACTGCTCTCTATAACTACCTGAAGGGAGGTTGTAGTGAGCTGGGGGTCAGCCTCTTCTCTCGTGTGACAGTGATAGGACTAGAGGGAATGGCTTCAAGCTGCGCCAGGGAAGGTTCAGGCTGGACGTTAGGAAATACTACTGCTCTGAAAGGGTGGTCAGGCACTGGAATGGGCTGCCCAGGGAGGTGGTGGAGTCACCGACCCTGGAGGCGTTCAAGGAACGTTTGGATGTTGTGTTGAGGGACATGGTTTAGCGAGAACCACTGGTGATAGGTGGATGGTTGGACTGGATGATCCTGTGGGTCTTTTCCAACCTTAGTGATTCTGTGATTCTATGATTATAACCATATAACCATTACAAACCGTGAAGACTTCTTAAAATGTTTTGATCCTGTGTTTCATGACAGTGGATATACTCACCCACGACTTATTTTTCTCTGAGTGCTGAATGATGAAGTCTTAGAGTTGATTATGTATCAGACTAAATTCCTTTCTGGGTTCTCCACTCTTTATCTTCTTGTTTGCTTGAGTTGTTCATTTAAATGATCTTGCCAGCTTCTTGTGGAGTTTATTAGAAGATAAGCTGGATGCTGGCTACTGAAAACTGAACATCTGAATGTTTCTTTTGCAGACAGGTCAATCAGACCTCTCTTTCCAGTAGGCTACTTCTATGACACGCAGGTGAGTCACGCTCTCCTTCGCTGTAGCTGCCTTTAGAGTGGAAGAAAATCACACATGATATAGAAACTACTTTAAGAAGAGCAATTATCATTAGCATGAAGGATGGGCTTCCGCTTCCAAAAGCAGGCTGATGCTGTCATTCTGCTTTTTAATTTCTCATTTTTTGTCTTAAAACTTTTTTATTACATGCTGGTTCTTGAATTTTGTTACAGAGGTGCAGAAACTAATTCAAAAACACTGTGTGCAGCAGGGGAAAGAAAAGATAATACATGTTACATGATGTTGCTTTGGCATTAGTGTTCTGGTTCTTTAGCATTAACCTCCTGGCTTAAGCACCTGAACTGGCTTTCCTTTGTAGCTAATCTTGTGTAAGTTTGTGAAATGCTTTGTCTTATTGTCTTTAGCTTTGTAATGATAGCTAATACAGATGTATAGGTCAAAATTATTTATTGTCTTTTATCTTATGCCAGATCCTTTGTAATCTTTTAGCAGTAGATGGTGTCAATGATCCTGATGTTCTGGCAATTAATGGAGGTAAGAGTGCTGTTAATAACACATCGCTTGTGTGATTTTAATATAATCTATTTGTGCTAACAGGGATTTTTATCTTTGTATTCCAGCTTCTGCAGCTCTTGCTTTATCTGATATCCCATGGAATGGTCCTGTTGGTAAGTACAGATTTTGAGACGTGGGTGACCTGCACATAATGGAAGAATTAGGCAACAGCTGGCTGCTCCTAACAAAAACTTGCACGTAAAGGTTGCTGTCTTTTGTTTGATGTAGTGAAATTCGCTTTATGGTGAACAGAATTATTGTACTTCATTGTTTTTTTTCTGGACAAAATTTATTTCGATTTATTTTGAAATATTATCATTTTTAAATCTGTAATTCTCAAAGTAAAACGGGGCCTTACAAGAACTTTTATTTGAATCATAATTTGCTGGGGTTTTTGTTCTAGGTGCAGTAAGGGTGGGACTGGTTGATGGAGAAACTGTAATCAATCCCACTCGAAAACAGATGTCCTCTAGCACTTTGAATTTAGTTGTTGCTGCAGCCCCACAAAACCAAGTGGGTAAGTGGATAATAACTAATATCTGTTGAATGTTCAGTTTGAAAATCAAGTAAATGCCTCATTACGTATCTGATCTTTGAAAATTCTATCTTTAGACAATGTTGACAAGAAACTTTTAGGTAAAATAACTTCCATTCTATTTATACCATAGGTAATTCTGTTTATACCATAGGTAATGTGGATTTCCTTCGTTGAGTTGTAGATTGTTATTAACAAAACAGTAATTCACTGAATTTTTGATTTTCTGTTGATAGTTATGTTGGAAGCTACTGCTGAGAATATACTGCAACAAGATTTCTGTCATGCTATCAAAGTAGGGGTGAAGCAAACCCAGCACATAGTTCAGGGAATTCAGCAGCTGGTGAAGGAACGCGGTGTTGTCAAGAGAACTGTTCAGAAATTGTTTGTTGCTCCTGAAGAGATTGTGGAATGTGCAAAGAAGTAAGTTGGGAACAGATAGGTTTGGTCTGATGGCTATTAAACGGCTCCAAAATATCTGTTTAAAGACTATTTGATCATCTGTGATCAAAAAGCATGGAGTATTGTTCAACAAAATCATCTTTTGGAATGTCTCGCAGCATTTCCCAGTGACTCTTAGGGACCCTGTCTTCAGCTCTGCTTTCATGCTTGGTGAGCAGAGCAGGGCAAAACAAGTGGCATGAAAGCTACGTGCCATTCTTGTGAAGTGGTGAGACAAAAAGCCCGTGTTGTGTGGCTTTTGTGAGCTTTATTGTGGAGGAGATAGGACGTAGGAGAGCATGTAAGGTGGGGCTAGTAATGTTTGGAAATGGAAGCCTGATGCTTTCATGCTTCTTGTAAAAATGTTCCATGTCCAAAAATGAAAACATAAAGTACAACTGTGCATTTTCATATTTAAACCATGCTTTCAGAAGTTCTTTCTTTTCTTCCTGCAGACTTGCTTTTAACAAGATCTATGCGGTGTTCACGGATTTTAGCCATGATAAAGTAAGTGCAATTCAAAGGTGATTTATTTGTAATGTCATAAAGCTAGTAAGATTTAGTGTTTGTTCTCCTTTTGAGTGTATGTGGGATAGTAATAATAAATTGTCTTGTAAGTCCTTATCTACCAGAACTGATTTGCAGCAATACTTCTCAATCTCTCTGAGATTACATGAGGGTTCTATTACTTTTACTTTGAGCTTTACAGAACTTCAGAAGAAACCCAGCAACAGCCCAGGTTTCCTCTGTTCTGCTGGCAGAGTTAACTAATTGCAATCCTGTGTTCTAGGTTTCTAGAGATGAAGCAATTAACAAAATAAGGCTTGAAACAGAAGAGCAGCTGAAAGGTATTATTTTCTGCTTTCCTGCTATTTGGAAAAGCTTAAATGACACTGCTTAAATTTAGTATGCTGCTTTCTTGGCAGGGTTATCTTAGCAGTTGTCTGTAATTCATTTTCTAGTTGCAGTTGCAGTTGCTTTTTCTTTTTTTTTAACTACTTATTTATTTCTTTTGTGCCTAGAAAAATTTCCAGAGGCTGAGCCTTATGAAATCATGGAGTCTTTCAATGCAGTCTCAAAGGATATCTTTAGAAATCTTATTCTGAATGAATACAGGAGGTAAGCATGTCAGACTCCGTGCTGAATAGTGACTTCTGGATTTTTTTATCTAAGGCTATAGTTTCATTGATCTCATAATTTCTGCTTCTCACTTCAGGTGTGATGGGAGAGATTTGACTTCCCTCAGAGATATTAAATGTGAAGTGAATATGTTTAAAATGCTTCATGGATCAGCCTTATTTCAGAGAGGTCAAACACAGGTAGTATTTTTTTTTAATGTTAAAAAGATGTTGAAACAAAAGGTTTTTGTGTGAAATAGCGTTGTTCATATTTAGGAAAGCATTTGGGTGACTTTAACTGTTCTAGCATTTGCTTAATTGGGGTTTTTGATACATAGGGCAATGTTAAGTTCTGCATGTAATGAGATCCTCTAAATGAAACTTCATATATTCAAAAATATATAACTGGACTAAAAGGGAAATAGTACAAAAAGTTACATTAATACGATATGAGCTGTTTGGTTTTTTTAATTCCTTCCCAAAAGCATGAGATGGGTGGATTTTGAGACTATACTCAGGATCTACACAAAGGGTCATAAGGAGGAGCTGGGGAACTACAGACCTGTCAGTCTGACCTCAGTGCCTGGGAAGGTTATGGAATAGATTGTCTTGAGACAGATCACATGATATTGGTGGGATAACTGGGAGATCAGGCCCAGCGAGCATGGGTTCATGAAAGGGAGGTCCTGCTTGACCAACCTGATCTCCTTCTATGATTGAGTGACCCGCCTGGTGGCTGGGGAAGAGGCTGTTGACGTAGTCTGCCTAGACTTCAGCAAAGCCTTTGGCACAGTATTCTCCTGGAGAAGCTGGCAGCTGTGGCTTGGACAGGTGCAGTCTTAACTGAGTAAAGAGCTAGTTGGATGGCCAAGCCCAGAGAGTGATGGAGAATGGAGTTAAATCCAGCTGGTGTCTGATCACAAGTGGTGTTCCCCAGGGGTCAGTACTGGGGCCTGTCCTGTTCCATATCTTTATTGATGACCTGGATGAAGAGATTGAGTGCACCTTCAGTAAGTTTGCAGATGACACCAAACTGGGAAGAAGCGTCCATCTGCCTGGGGGTAGGAAGGCCCTACAGAGCGATCTGGACAGGCCGGATCGCGGGGCTGAGGCCAATGGGATGGAATTTAGCAATACCGAGTGCTGGGTGCTGCACTTCAGCCACAACAGCCCCAGGCACTGCTACATGCTGGAGCAGAGTGGCTGAAAGACTGTGTGGAAGAAATGGACCTGGAGGTGTTGGCTGATACTGAGCTAAACATGAGCCAGCAGTATGCCAAGGTGGCCAAGAAGGCCAATGGCATACAATGGCAAATAGTGTGACCAGCAGGAACAGGGAAGTGATCATTTCTCTGTGCTAAGCTCTGATGAGGCCGCACCTCGAGTGCTGTGCTCAGTGCTGGGCCCTCACTGCAAGAAAGGCACTGAGGGCCTGGAGCGTGTCCAGAGAAGGGCAGTGGAGCTGTGAGGGGTCTGGAGCACAAGTGTGATGGGGAGCGGCTGAGGGAACCGGGGCTGTTCAGTGTGGAGAAGAGGAGGCTCAGGGGAGACCTCATGGCTCTCTGCAACGACCTGAAAGGAGGTTGTGGTGAAGTGGGGGTCAGCATCTTCTCCTGTGTAACTAGCAACGGGACTACATGGAATGGCCTCAAGTTGCACCAGGTGGAGGTTCAGTTTGGATATTAGGAAACATTTCTTCTCTGAAAAAGCAGGGAGGCATTGACACAGGCTGCCCAGGGAGGTGTTGAGTTGCTGTCCCTGAACGTGTTCAAGAAACGTGTAGATGTGGTATCAGGGGAGGTGGTTTAGTGTGGTTATCTTGGTGGTAGGTGGACAGTTGGACTGAATGATCTCAGAGGTCTTTTCCAACCTTGGTGATTCCGTGATCAGGTCTGTTATTTATGTATTGAACACCTGTTTTTCTTGAAGGATTCAACCATTGTTGTGACTCACTGTTGGGTATGTAGGCAGCTACAAAGACTGATTTGCTCCTTATTGTTGGGTCCTGGATATCCTGCTAAAAATAACGCATGCTGGAAGCCTGTGCCTTGCTATTTGACACACCATTGTCTGCACAATTACGAACCTTGATTCTTAAACGAGCTACTTCAGTTTTACAGAACATACTGTTGGCTTCTGACAAGCTAGGAAATATGAAAGTGGTATTTTTAGATGTGATCATATAATCTTTACCAGTCGTGAATGTTTGAGATGTGAAGGAAAAGTGGTAGGTGATGCCATCGTATCTGTTGAGGTAATCATTCCCTTTTTAATTTTCTACCAGCATGAAGAGAGTGTTTACCTTGTTTTCTTATTCCAGGTTCTCTGCACTGTTACATTTGACTCCATAGAATCCAGTGTAAAATCAGACCTTATCTCCACAGCTGTGAGGTATGTGTGTACCTTTGGGTGTTTCTTTGTCAGCGCTGAGAACGTAAACACGTTCATAAAAGTACCCATCCTATAAAACTCCACAGGCACACATCTGAAGTTCAGGGGTACTGCAAGTCGTGCCCAGTCTGCTTTTGAGAGAAAGAAAATAGCACCTGAATTTTGCATTTGTAAAACTGCACCAATATGTCAGGTCTCTTGGAAAAAAAATATATATATCAAAGCTGATTCTCTTTGTTCCATCATCCTTGGGACTTGATACGCCTTCCAGTCAGTTCACTGCTTTCTCATAGGCTTTGAAGTGTTTCTTCAGTGTCTGATATGTGTAGGCCATGAAGCACTGCTGTGTTTGTCAGTCTTGGTTTCAAGTGTTTCCCACACCAAAAGCAGCAGATTTTGTTCTTCCCTGCCGAATAAGCTTTTTTAAGTATTTTATCTCAAAAATAGAAGTGTTCAGAGGGTAAAAATGTTTGTGGTCTTTTTTTAGTGGAGTGAGGAAAATTGAACTTGCGGTGTAGCAAACAAGCCCTTGTGCCATTAACTTTCTAGTGCCGAGACCTAACTTGTTGGGAAGAGGAAAACCCTTCCTTTTAAAGCTGCAGTTCAGTGATCCCATCCCATCAATGTGGGAGCTTCCATGTAGTAGTGTCAGGTTTGTTTTCCTTCTGTTTATTTATTCATTTACCTATTTATTTGTGACCTGGATGTGCTTGCCCATGTCTGTTAGTTCTACTGTTCTGGGCATTCAGTTTATGCTAAGTATTCTTTAACTGGCAGCCAGTAGGCTGCTTCACAAACAAGGGAGAGAGATTGCCCGTATGGAAAGCTCAGTGAAACAACTCTTGACCTGAAACAGCTGGGGTTTGTAGATGAGCACTTTTATTTGTTAAGTGTCAGTTCTTGGGATAATTCAGGAACATCACTGACCGTAGGCATCTTTCAGGTTAGTTGAGTAATCTTGTAGGCTTTGATTTTTCAGGCTGGGTGTTAGGAAATACTACTGCTCTGAAAGAGTGGTCAGGCACTGGAATGGGCTGCCCAGAGAGGTGGTGGAGTCACCGACCCTGGAGGTGTTCAAGGAACGTTTGGATGTTGTGTTGAGGGACATGGTTTAGCAAGAACCATTGGTGATGGGTGGATGGTTGGACTGGATGATCCTGTGGGTCTTTTCCAACCTTAGTGATTCTGTGATTCCTACTGAGTGCTTGTATTTCTTAGTCCTCATCGGAGTGTGTGCAGTAAAATACTGGTTCTTCAAGTTTTTGATCCATCAAATGATAGACAATGAGCATAAAACTAGGAAAGCTGTTTAAATGACTACAGTTGACATAGGATGCTCCTTTCTTTGTAGGCCCTAGTTTTAATACAATTACTAGGAAAAAACCTAAGCTTTAGCAAAGCAAAAAGACAAATAGTGAATGAGTAGATTTGCTGGTTTGGTCAGTTTGTAAGCATAGCTGGATATAATCTTACCTATTACATGTATGACGTAAGGCGTGTTCTTCTGATGTGTTCTTGTTGTGTTTCTTTAATTAATAGTGGAATAAAAGATAAGAACTTCATGCTTCATTATGAGGTGAGTGTTTTATTGTGTCACAGCTGTGCGTGGTTTGTGTAAGAGCTTCTGGCCTTGCTTTTAAAGGTGAAATTGATCCCTTCCAGGATGTTAATTATTCCTACATCTGAATGGAGCTTATAAATTATGATTTATATGTGAATTTATCCTGCAGTTTATGAACAGAGGTGCTGTTAAATAACTAACTTGCAAGTTGCCATTTTATGCAGTCTTTCTAGCAGTTTAACACTTGTTAGCTCCTTAAGAAGCAGACAGGATTAACCTGCTCCATTATTTCTGGTAAACTATTAATGTATTCAGCTGCCACTCTGCAGCAATAGTAAATGGTGTTTTTTACAGCCTTTGGGACCTACCCGTGGTATTTTGTATGGGCAGGAGATGTGTTGCATTTTCTGGAAGACAAGATTAGATTAGAAACAAGATTTCTAACGTGTTGTTCGGCACGCTTCCTTACAGTGAGCTGGTTGCCTTATTCCTTTGCTATCTTGCAACTGCTTTATTCTCTCTTGTTCTGTGGAATTAAAGCACGTGTAAAATAAGCACTGTGTCAGCTAATCTCAGCTTGCAGGCTAAGTAACTGATACTGTTTGGTTGTTAGATTTTTGTTTGGATTCTTTCTGTTTTGTTTTCACCTTGAGATGCACCAAAACTTCAAAGTGTGTGTTTTGACGTGGAAAAAACAGCAGTTTTCTGTATGTGTATTTTGGAATTGTGTTCTTCTCTACAGTTTCCTCCTTATGCAACTAATGAGATTGGCAAAGTTACTGGTGTGAATAGAAGAGAACTTGGACACGGTAAGATAAGACTACAGAAGCTGTGTCACACTGTAAGCTTTAATATTTTTGTCTGCTTGGTTTTATTTATGGCTCAATTCTTGCTTTTTTCTTACCAGGTGCACTGGCAGAGAGAGCACTGAAACCAGTTATTCCCCAGGATTTCCCATTCACAATACGAGTTACTTCTGAAGTCTTAGAGTCGAATGGTACTATGATTTTCTTAACCTGTGAGAAATGAGAGATGAAGGTGGTTCTTAAAGAACCATCTGTATGTAGGCTTTTTTGTAGGCCACACTTTTAGTTGTGAAGTTCTCAGATTTGGTAGCTCTATTATCTGAAGTAATGGAAAGAATACATGTGGTCATGATCTATAAACCCTTCAGTTTGTATAACAGCACAGTATCACTACCAGGTGTAAGTTTAAATTAGATTTGAATAGAAAGGCTCGTACTGAGACCAGTTATTCAGTGTGTAACTGCAGCTGACTTACAGGTAACTTCTGTCTGTTTATTCCCCAGTGTGGGAGAAAGCTATTGATTTCACCTTTCTGCAGCTTCCCTTCTGTGGCCAGGAGTTCTTTGAGGTCCACCAGCAATTTCTTAGCAGTGCAGTGAGCTCTGGTGCCTGGAAGGAAGAATTAGTGGAGAAAGGGAATAAGTCCCATCTGCAGTTGCCTAGCCCCCAGCTTACTTGTCTAGAACATTTAATATCAGTTATGATGCTTGTTGGTCTCTTTTTGGTACCAGTATCATGAAATATTCAAAATCTTACCCATTTCTTTATGAAGTGCTTCTGCTGTAGGAACCTTCTGGCTAAGTGTTGTTGTTTATTATGGTATGTGTGGTGCTGTACCGTATCTTCTGGCTAGCAGAGTTCATTTCCAGACAGTCATTGAAGAACATAAGTGGCAGGTTTTATTTCAGGTGCTTTTGACCAATGTTTAATGCTATTTTCCCCCTGTATTCTAACTCCTTAGGGTCCTCGTCAATGGCTTCTGCATGTGGTGGAAGTCTGGCGTTGATGGATGCAGGTACAAAATGTGGTGCTTATGAAGATAATCTGCATGTTGTAATACGTTAAAGGATTTTGAAGTGATCCAAGCTTACAAAAATGTATTTTGAATTACCATTATTAGGAGTTCCTGTATCAAGTGCAGTGGCAGGTGTAGCAGTAGGCCTCGTTACCAAATACAGTGTGGAAGGAAGAGATCTTGAGGACTACCGTTTGCTGACAGACATCCTGGTGAGTGTTTCTGGCACAGCTGTTTCTGCTGATGCTTCCAGCTTTCTTCTGTACCGTTTGTGTAACGTAATGTACTCAGCACTGGTGAGGCCGCACCTCGAGTACGGTGTTCAGTTTTGGGCCCCTCACTACAGGAAAGACATTGAGGCCCTGGAACGAGTCCAGAGAAGGGCAACGAAACTGGTGAGGGGTCTGGAGCACAAGTCTTATGAGGAGCGACTGAGGGAGCTGGGATTGTTTAGTCTGGAGAAGAGGAGGCTCAGGGGAGACCTCATTGCACTCTACAACTTCCTGAAGGGAGGTTGTGATGAGGAGGGGTTTGGCCTCTTCTCCCAGGCAACAAACAGGACCCGAGGAAATGGCCAGAAGTTGTACCAAAGGAGGTTTAGGTCGGACATTAGGAGAAACTTCTTCTCTCAGAGGGTGGTCAGGCACCGGAATGGCTGCCCAGGGAGGTGGTGGAGTCGCCGTCCCTGGCAGTGTTCAAGAGGTCTGGATGAGGAGCTACGAGATCTGGTTTGGTGCTTGTGGTACTAATAGGAATGGGAAGGCGGTTGGACTGGATGATCTTGCAGGTCGTTTCCAACCTTGTGATTCTGATGTATCCATGTAATTCTAGGTGCTGCTATGTTATTTCTTTTAAGCTCTTAGAAGCTTTCTGTTTTCACTGAGTTTTGGAAGAAAGCCATTCGTAATTGTTGGATGCTTGAGTTTACTGGGAAGCACAATATACTGGGAGGAAAATGAGCAAGGTTGTTGGATAGAAAAAATGCACACTAGCACCCTTCTTCCTTTGGCAGTCATTGGTAGTACCACGTCAACTGTAGATTAGTTCAGAAAATGAGTCCACAGAGGTTCTTAATTTATAAGAAGAGAAAGAAACCATATTCATTAGAAACAGTGAAATAAGATTGGAAATGTTGGGGGAAGGAAAAATCTGAAAAGTGATAACTCTGCAAGTGGCTTCAGGTCCATTTTGTGGCTTATTGACACCTAGGATGTGCTTTTGGTGTAATGAGCTTTGGCACTGGGATGCATTTATGCCAATCTGGTTTTTTTTCTGCTTATACTGACAGGGAATTG
Source organism: Pavo muticus (assembly GCA_016647715.1). Lineage (NCBI taxonomy): Eukaryota > Metazoa > Chordata > Aves > Galliformes > Phasianidae > Pavo > Pavo muticus. The sequence goes on along the minus strand of JACDJE010000315.1, from coordinate 351,201 downwards.
AAGACTATTATGGTGATATGGATTTCAAGATGGCAGGTACTAGTAAAGGAGTAACTGCCTTGCAGGTATACTAGCAGGAAATACTGCTATAATTAATCTTCAAGAAGATTCTCTCTAAAGAAAGCTTTCCCTACATATTGATGTCTCTCCACTGTTCTCACATTAGGTTGATCTAAAACTACCAGGAATACCCATAAAAATTATCATGGAAGCTATTCAGCAAGCTACAGGTATGTGCATACGTTTGCATCCATTTTATTTTAAAATGGATTAAATTATAAGCTGCACTTTATTTTTACTTGAGGCTGGGGAAAATGAGGAAGAGCCTCCCTCCCCCCCCCCCCATATTATGGTTAAACATATTATGGTTATATGTTTTTGGTAGAGTTCAGCCTCCACAGAGCTTGACCCTTCCCAGTGCAGTGTTCCATCTCATTGTACACAGTATCAGTGAAAATATGTGCTACTTCCAGAGGTTACTTTTCTACTAAGAGAAGGAAAAAAATGCAAGTGGTGTCACCATTGTTGGAGCAGTGTCTGCATTTTGGGGAGAAAAAATGCATGAAAACTTGTAGCAGCAGACTGGGGGGAAAAATCACTTATATAGAAGAACAGCATTGAGGTGGTGGTATTCATGATGAGGTGTTTGCTTCCACTATTTTGGAGTTGCCTGATGCAAAGAAATGCAGTTCTACTAAGCCCTGTCAGTTAAAAATAATTGCCATGTACTCAAACCATGTTGGGGAGGTGGGGGGTTTTACCCAAGTTGTGTTAAGTTACTGTGATACTTTAAATTAGGCAGAAGGTGGATGTTATAAATGGATGCTTCTCTTAACTTACTCTTCAGTTTGTTGGTTTTGTTCCAATCTTATGCAAAACTGCTCCTTCCTTTTTCCCCACCCCCTGCAGCTGCAAAGAGGGAGATCTTACAAATTATGAACGAAACACTGGCCAAACCCAGACCTAGCAGAAAGGAAAGCGGACCAGTTGTAGGTAATATTAGCTGTACATTGATACGAATTGATGCCTCTGAATAGTTTTTAAGAAGCTGTTATGGAAAACAGCTTTTATTAACAAATGTCTCATTTTTCTGTCCCTGCTCCATTGGGGATCCTTCTTGATTTGTGCTTTGAGGTGTATTTTTGCTTTTTATTGCCCTGAGGGCAGCATTGTACCATTTTACATGACACCAGGAAGCAGAAACGGTGTGAAACACAAAAAATCAAGATAGATATAAATGTCAATACTGGAATGGCTTGTGGTAATTTATGCTCTAGGTGCTTACATTCTATATTTTCATTTATTTTAATTCTTAAATGTAATTGAATCACTGTTCAGCATATAATACAAACACCTGTTAAAAATTAAACGTAATTGAATTAGACTTGATTTTTTGTATTGGTATTCAGAATTACTCAGACAGGGGAGGTTTAGGTTGGATCTTAGGAGGAAGTTTTTCACCCAGAGGGTGGTGACGCACTGGAACAGGTTGCCCAAGGAGGCTGTGGATGCCCCATCCCTGGAGGCATTCAAGGCCAGGCTGGATGTGGCTCTGGGCAGCCTGGGCTGCTGGTTGGCGACCCTGCACATAGCAGGGGGTTGGAACCAGATGAGCATTGTGGTCCTTTTCAACCCAGGCCATTCTGTGATGATTCTATGATTATCATCTTCAGCATTTCAGAGTACCTTTACATGCTCTTTCAGAAACCATCCATGTTCCATTATCAAAAAGGTTAAGATTCCTTGGTCCTGGGGCCTATAATTTGAAGAAACTGCAAGCAAAGACTGGTAAGACATCCTTGTTTACTGTGGTAACTTATCCTAATGTGTTCTTAGTGTCTTTTCACTGTACAAAAATTATTAGTGTAGAGTTCTAATTAACGGATGTTGGTAGCACAAGTAGTGTTATCACAGCTACTGTTAAGCTTTAATGCTCTCCTTGTCCTTTCAGAGCTTAGAAGTAGGGAAGCTTAAACTTCCCAAGCTGTTTAGTACAAGTGACATTTGTGCTCCAATAAGAACACCTTAGGAAATGCACAAGAAGTGCTGTTGAGCAGAAAGTGTACTTTGTGATGCAGACTATGTGATGGTTTGTGCTTTCAGACTCGTACATTCAGCTGCTCCAGAGCTCAGTACAAATCAAGTGTTTCCTCTACCTTTGCTAGACACGCCTGTGCTGTGAGTTGTTAAGACTCACTTCAGTGAGCTCATGTGTGTAGGTTCTCCTCAGGGTTGTTTGCAATTCATGTTGCAGTAGGAATTTCCAGAAGCATGGTGCACCTGTGGCAGTGTTTCTCAGGGCTTACATGAAAGGCAGTTAAAGATCCTTCTAAGGACCATTTCCTAGGTAATGCTGAATGAGCAGTGAAGTCAGGCAAGTCTGATGTGCTACGAACGTGTTTCAGGATGGATAAAATATTAAAGCTTTGTGATTAAGAAGGGATATTGAGTCCTTCCTACAGTGTTCATGCACTGTTTTGCTAGCATGATGAGTTTGTATAATGCTGGGATATGTTAAAATACAGGGCAGGAGCAATCTGAGCCAGAGCTCAAACCGATAACAAGTGGTGGGAGAGTTTTCCAGGCTTGTTGTATTTCTTGGAGCAAATCAATCACTGCATTCACAGGTGCTTAAAGACAACTTCAGAAAGTGCTGCTGCGAGTGCAAGGAGAATAGAGCTCTGCTGTTGTGCTTCGTGGAGTTTTGTGTTTGTTCACACACACAGAAACACAGCTTTTGTCCATATGATTGACATCAGTGAGACTAGGCTTAGTCCACTTTGCTAACCAACATTCAGCCATGACAGAGGTGTCTCTGCTGTGATGCTATTAGACACATCAGTCTTTTTCTGAGTGCTTTCCTGTAAGCAGAGATTCTTTTCTTCTTTCATACAGTAAATCTCTAATTCTAGAAGGCTGCTCCTAGAAGCCTTTAAAACACCTGATATTTCAAACATGTATTTAGAAGATGTTCTGCTTTGGCTGCTGTGGCCTTGAAATGCTTAACCTGGCTGGCTTCTTCAGTGCTTATGGGGGAGACAAGCTGGAAAAAAAATGAGGAAAAAATGAATGAATTTCCCTTTGGGTGGAAAAACTGGTTTTAAGAAGAGTTTTACTGTGCAGTCTTACTGTGTTCTGACTCTGAAGCACTTTAATTTCTATCAGCCATTAGTGAAAGCTTTAGTTCTATTACGATAGATATTAAACTAGCTTTTAATTTCTTACACTTACCTTGACAGGTTTAGTTTAATGGTTTTTTCCTCTTACAAACAGATTATAATAAAAGTAGTTTTGCAGATGTGAATGGTTCCGTGTGGGGCACAGGTTTGTCCAAGTATTTGACAGGCATTCCTGTAACCTGGTTGCTGTAGAAAAGCTGTCTGTTGCAAGGAACATTTGAGATGATTGTAACAGATCTCTGTCCAGGCATGCAAGGTGGTTTTGCTCTGCCACTCTTTACAAGGTGTGAATTTTCTGCTTGCTGAAATTTTAGGGACGTTCACTGATAGCTCTTCATTAATAAATTCTGTTTCTAAGGTGTCACTTTAAGTCAGCTGGATGAAGAGACGTATTCTATGTTTGCTCCCACCCCCAGTGCTATGCATGAAGCAAGAGAATTTATCGGTGAACTCTGCAAAGATGATGTAAGGACAAACTTCTGCTGTTAGCTTCTTCAGGTTGTATTTTGTCAGTATGTGTCTTACTGCTTCTTCTTCTTTTCCCCTGTAGCAGGAAATTAATTTGGAATTTGGTGCAGTTTATACGGCCACAATAACTGAAATAAGGTATGAAAAGTGCTCTGAAGTTGTATTTAGTTTATGTACTTGGGTGTATTTCTGATACACGAGGTAAAACTGATTTTCTAAAGGATGCCAGGCTCACGTTGGTGACTTTGGCACTTGCATCATTCCTGGTATTTTGCTCTGTTGAAAACATTCTCAATAAGGCTGTTTATTTTTGCTACTTAGTTTTTAGAATGTCTCTTTAAATTACAAACCTTCTTTTGCCTGTGGATGAGAGAGGTGGTTGGAACTTGCTTTTTGCTCTTCTGTGAGGACAAACAAATCTTGTATTGAATTTACATGTGCTTTATGGATGTTCTACTTATTGCAGAACAATGCATTTTAATAACTTCCATCCACTTGCAATAAGGAGAAATGCAGAGACATGCTATGCTTGCTATAAGGTTTTTTCAATGATTGTTTATGGGGAAGTTTACCAGAGCTTGTTTTGGAGTCAGTTTGCAAAACAAGTTTTCTCTCCCAGTATGTAGAGATAACGGTGCTGTTCTGTTTCAGAGATTCTGGAGTGATGGTAAAATTGTATCCAAACATGACACCAGTGTTACTTCATAATTCACAGCTGGATCAAAGAAAGGTAATACCTGCTTAAACAAGTGGAAAGCAAATGAATAGTTAAGAGTTTCTAGTTTACGTCATGTCTCACTAAACCTAGCATGCATTACCTAGTCTCCACAACATAGTGGAGTTTTGGAGTCTTAGGCTAGCAGCATCTTCCTGTTTAACCTTTGTGTCCTGGATTAGAGCTGCAGGCAATCTAACTTTTGAGTGCTGTGGTCCTGCTCTTGATGCTGTTAAGCACATCACCACCTTCAGGTCTGTGTTTCTTATGTAACACAGCAGTTCTCATTAGCTTGTATTGAGCCACTTAGGTCTGTGTAAAGTTGCCTGATATGTAACATGAAGAGAAATGTGTTGTTCTTGTTTTGCTCTTTTGTCCTTCTGAAAACTATATGTTGGTGTAAACTGGTAGCAGAAATTCATGTTAGTGACGGGGGAAAGCACAGAAGAAAGGGTTTGGTCAGTGCTGGAAAAATACCTGCATGCACTGCCGACAGAAGAGCGGGGAGTGGCTTAAGGAAGTAAAAGCGTGGCTTTAACAAATGCGGATGTAGGAAGATGTAGTAATTATTTAAATGTGACTGTCAGCCATATTTTTGATAGTGTACTCTATCTATATGATTAATCCATTAATTAAATTCTTGCGCTCTCTGGCTTGGCAGCAAACAATAAACAGACCTACGAATATTCTTTTGCTTCTTGCTATCATGCATTCTGTACATTAGCCAACAGTCCTTTGCAAGGTACGTTGCTAAGAAGCTTTCCTCCTGCCTTGTTGGTGAGGAAAATGCACCTGTGATTTCTTCCTTCTGTAAGCTGGTTGCCTCTTCCAGGAGACAGTAGTTGTTTCAGGCACCTCATAGTGGTTTGCAGTTCACTGTCAATGTACTCTAAAGCAACATCAGCTTGTAGAGAGCATATAATTATTCTTAATTCTAACTGGTGAGACAGCGCAGGTCTGAATTCCTGCCTTGCTGTTGCTGAAATGACAATTTGTATCAACTGTCAGTGAAAGAAGATCTCCTTTCCAGCTCCTGTTGCTTGGCATTTCTGTTCATTTTTCACCATAAAGCAATACAAAACCATACATTGTTTCTTTGGTATATTTTTACAGGAAAACATCTACTGTAGTTAAAAGGATTCATGCTGTGCTGAATCCCTGAAGGAAGGGATTTTTAAAACAAAACATACAAAACATAATTGTAAGATTAAAGCTGTTTTTCTTCTGAAAAATCCTGTGTTCTAGATCAAACACCCCAGTGCCCTGGGATTAGAAGTCGGACAGGAAATCCAGGTAATCTTATGGCCTTTAAATTGATGACAAACTGCCATTCATGCGTTAGTATTTGGGTGAATTTCTGTTTTGTGTTTATGAAGGAGATGCTGTGTCAGCTCATCTTGCTGTGCTGCTTAAATGCCTGATAATTTCAAAACAATCCGAATTTCACTGTCATGTTCTTGCTATCCTGAGCAGCACGTTAATTTGACTGAGCAGCGTAAACCTGAACAGCATCTGTTGTAGGTGATTTTCTTCGTGTTAAAAAAAGAAATGAAGGAAGATGCCAGTTCTAGCTCTCTAAGTTGGTCGCTCTCATGTTGTTATTTAATATAACTTGATGCTGTCCGAAGCGTTGTGGTGATCTTAAAGTGACCAGTTTTCTTAACAGGTTAAATACTTCGGACGTGATCCAACTGATGGTAGAATGAGGCTCTCACGCAAAGTTCTGCAGTCACCAGCCACGACTGTGCTTAAAACCCTTACAGACAGAAACAGTATTGTCCTGGGAGGTGCTGCTCCAGAGTCGTCTACTTCATCACAGTGACAAGTAAGGCTACCAGAAATATATGAGAGGCAGCTCTGTACTGCACCTTCCTTACAAGTACTGTATAGAGTTCTATCAGCCTTTCTTATGCTGTACAGTTAATCTTCAGCAGTGTGGGAATACTGCTTGCCAGCTATGTTACAACTTTTCATAAGGGGCTTGATGTTGTACAATGGGTTCAAATGTCTTGGCCGTTTCCAGCTTCCTAGACCAGTGTACTTTCTCCAAAACCAACTTACCTCTTAAACATCTATTTAAGTATTCAATCTTCTCTAACCTGCCACCAGAAGTGTCTGAATTTGGTGCCCTGGTATTAGGTTACAGAGTATTTTCTATTTCTTCCATTATCTACCAGGACTTCTTCCTGAAAATGTGAGCCATCTTCACCTGAGTCTGCAGATGTCTTCACAAGAATCCGTATATGGATGGGAGTGAACCATATCTTTAAAACATGCTGTTCGTGCTTGAAGGTGATGTGGAACTTCAAAGTCTTCAAACCGATTCAAACACTGTTCAAAAGAAAAACAGAAACAAGCAATGCTCTTACCTTGTGTACCGTGGGTGCGAACCTAGGAACGTGGAATTGTATAGATTGAAGAGCAGGTTGCTTCCTTTTTTTTCTACAATCGCTTCATTTCTCAAGATTTTCTTCTTGCTGTCATCTCAAGATAAAAATGTAAAGGTGAGAAGTGCTGAAAAAGTACTTCTGGGAGAAGGAATTACCCTGTACCTTTGGTCAGTGAGGTGTGTCAGTGGTTGAGGCGTGCTTGGCCAGACCAAGTTCTACTGGCTTTTCAGAGTACAAGATTGAAATGTGGAGCAGAATGTGTAAACTTAAAAACGATCACCTTTATCATGACTGATGCTGTTTCAGATAAGTACATCAGTGACTGCCGTAGGATTCAGAATTGCTAAAATCGATTGTGTTCTGTTGTCAGGCTTACTGATCTTTGGAATTTCAAAATATTTCCCAGGGTCTCCCTAGAGCTTCTTGTTCTTCTACTGTGAAATACAGACCTTAAAAATCCAGGAGAGATCCCCTCTGATGTACTCAAATCTGTAGATATTCTTCATAAGAAAATCAGGTTTCTAACAGCAAGTGGGCTCTGGACTTTTGAAGGAAAAAACAAACAAAACACTGGGGAGAAGAGAAATGTGAATTTATTGTAAAAAACCGTTCTGCCTTTTTTACTCTAACCTAAAATATTAAAGAAAAAGAAATGACTCGCCAACCTTTTTGTGGTTGTCTGTCTTTCATGAAGTCGTCTTGCTCATCTGTAAGGACTGTATTCTTATATTTCTGAGTAAGAATTCTAGTGTCTTTGCTTACCATGAGCTAGCTAACTTGACTGGTGTCCTAGTTGTTGGATAATGTTCTTGATGGTGTTAATGAAATAGAGTGTTTTTTCAAGGTGTAGCTTTTCTTTACAGAAAGAAATATATAT